>JASDQU010186325.1:0-20630 GCA_032191745.1 Picea mariana | reverse complement strand
TTGCTATTTTGATTTGTTTCCAGCATGCATAATCTAGCTAGTTCTATACTCGTGACATTAGAAATTACCTTTTCTACTGGTGTCTTGTAACTCTGTTGATTACAAATCCTGGATTGATAATTAATGAGTGCATTATACTAAACATATAAGCAGCACAACAAAGTTGGATAGGCTTAAGGATCTAAATTAGTTACTGCGTCGATCCTCATATTTCTTTACTGGACTCAGATCTTCCATGTAAATGTAGATGCATCATCCATTTCACTTGGCACAAAGATTGTGCAACCAAAAGAAGATAACATTGATCATCAAATCTATTTTTCCAATAGAAATTTGTCATATTTTGAAAGGAATTATACAACCATGGAGTGTGAAGGACTAGCGATGATGAATCCCCTGACGCAACAAATTGATGCATGGTATATCATCATGGCAACAAAATATTTGACTCGATGGGAAGAAGCGGCGTCAGTTAAGGATTGCACTACAGAGACAACTGCATGCTTCAATTTCAAGAATATTATCACCATGTTTGGCTGCCCAAAGATATTGATGAGCGATCAAGGTGTGCACTTCTTGAATGACACCATCCACGCACTGACTCAAGAATTTATTATCCATAATCAAAATTGGGGTTCGAAAGACATTACCAATAGATACCCCATTAACATCAACATATCCAATATCCAAGGACTAATTAAGGTCTTACCCAAGACGTTATGAGAATTACAGAGACCAAACATTTGTACATTGCATGAAGGAATATTACAAACATGAAACACTTAGTCCAAAACTGTACATTAGGTCCTACTCATTCACATCAACATTCATACATGTCAATTATAGCCTAATACATATAAGAAACATTCATCCATAATAGAGCTCAAGATAGGACGTATCAATTCGGGTCTTATGCTTTCATTCATCAATCACATACAAACATTCATATACATACTGGGTCGTGGCCTTCTTAGAGACTCATTAAGCTTGAACCAAAGACTATAAAACTCATATCTAGATCTACTTTCACTTTCATATTACAATAACAACCCAAAACTACAAATGAACAATCAACCATAATGAACAATACTAAACCCATTCTAGTTCGCATGCATTCCTTTTATCCCTCCATGAGCATTACAATGATAGCAACTCTACCAGCTCGCTAACAGCCTCAAGCATGATCGATTGATCTGTTATAAAATAAGTTACTAATCATTATAAATGACAATGATTGGATAAGTACATATTATTTATTAAAAGGCTTTGTGTGACACAAGAGTTGGTGAGCATGCTACAAAATGGTTGGTGTGGACACAATAGAAGCTAGTTGGTGTGTGTTGAATCTTAGTGTCACGTGGTACAAAAATTGTGGCACACGTGTGTGGTCTTTTGAGCACTTATGGTGCCAACATGCCCCCAACACTATTACTTGGCTCGTCCTCAAGCCAATGAACTTCATTACAATGCAACATAAGTGACAAATGGTACCTTATGGATGACTTGGGCGATGGAGTTTTGGAACTCCGAGTCGAACTTATCAAATGCCTCCACCAGTTCCTTCATGTCTTGGCAAAATTTGTCGACCTTTGTTAGCATGGTCGACCTAGGTGTAGGCTTTATTTGCGCACCCAACTCGATCACAGGGGTTGCCTTTTCTTGTGCATTCATAAGCGTGTAGTAGTGTTGCTTGGCATGCTCTTGTGCTTCCAACACAACATCAAACAACTTATGATGCTAGGTTCAGGTAGATGTAATTTTTTGATGGAGGCCAATTATTTCTATCATGGTCTCCTTGCACATTGCAGGTTGGAGGGAGGCAATAACCCACTTCTTGTCATTGATCTGCACCTTCCATGCACATATGTGGTCCTTGGTGGTATTGATTTTGTTGAATTTTTATGTGAGATGATATAAGATAGATTGATTATTAGAATGATGAATGTGCCATATATAGAGAACACATGGTGACCATCCATGAAAGGATGAGTCCCTTTGGACAATAAATAACCATTTATTATTATTATTATTTATTATATATATATTAGTAAGATTATATAATAATAAATAATATAATTATTAATTATTAATCTAGGAGAATGTCTTCCTGATGCTGCCCAAACATCAACACTCCCTCTCAGCAAGGGAGACATTCTACATCATGCCAAACTTGTCTCTAAAGTATACAAACTTCGCCCTAGACTCATGAAACCTATCTATCAGTCTTGGGAGATGTCTCTGTCCCACATGAACCAAGGGGAAACTCCCTCTGTGACTCTCCCTCTGAGCCAACTGACTCTCTCTGAGATAAGGCTCACTCTAGGTCCGCATGAGATAACATCTAGCATCTCGAGTCTTTATCATTCCTAGTAAAATCAACATTACTAAGGACAAATACCACACCAAGTTCATTCACCATAGGTACACCCCTATGTGTGAATGTCAGCCCGATACTATTTGACACATGGAAAACAACTCAAGCACCTCGAGTCCATATCCCTCCTTGTCATGATCAAGGAAGGACTACGCCTCGACCCATTTACTACAAGTACACCCGTGTGATAAATGTATCCTTTCTCCCTTGGTCTGCAACCAAATGTAGGAGAAGGTCCGCTCGATGCTTACTAGGGCCATTCACCATAGGTACACCCCTATGGGTGAATGTCTACTTGATGTTTCCACACACTAGAGGAACACTAGCACCTCGAGTCTTTTGTGCTTTGAAGACTACACCTGGGCCATTCACCACAGGTACACCCTTGTGAGTGAATGTATGCCCGATGTTGCCTTCTGGAGAACCATCAACAACTCGAGTCTTCTGTCCTTCAAAGACTATGGCAGGGCCATTCTCCACTGGTCAAATCACCATGACCAATCCCAGGATATTATTTTCCCGATGTTGAAACATCAACACTCCCTCTTATTAAGGGAGGTATTCACCCCGACTTCCGTTGCTGAAAAATTTCTCCATCCCAAGATTGAATGAACTTGCTATGTTATTGTATCCATCCACTTCATGTTCTATTCTAAAACCATGTGGAAAGCATCCTACATCAACATCATGCAAAGGATCTAATCACCCACTAGGCAAGTAGCCATTGGAAATATAATCAGGTAACCATTGATTGAGGGAGCTCTCTAGGCTTTGATGCTACCTGGGCCATTTTCCCTAGCCACGTTACATGGCCCCTGGTTAATACTCTTGACCTGTCGATAACTTTGACCTAGAGAAAAAGACCGCCCCTTGATGCTACAACATTAACACTCCCTCTCACCGAGGGAGGCATTCTCAACCACTTAAAGTATGTCTTTGAAGTATACAAACTTCTCCTTGGGAAAAGGATTAGTGAGAATGTCAACAACTTACTCTTTTGTAGAAATGTACTGGAGCTTCACTGCTCCCTTCTGTACCATGTCACAGATGTAGTGGTACTTGATCTCAACGTGCTTTGACTTGTCATGAAAAACTGGATTTTTCAAAAGCTTTACACAACTTTGATTGTCACGGTGTATCACTGGTAGGTTCACGCACCTGATCAAAAAATCTCGTGAGAAAATTTCGAAGCCACATTGCTTCACAACTTGCTAAACTATTTGCAATATACTCAGCTTTTGCAGTGCTGAGTGCGATAGATGTCTACTTCCAGCTTATCTAGTATACCATGGCAGAACCCAAACTGAAGCAACAACCTGATGTGTTCTTTATGTCATCTGCACTCCTTGCCCAATCAAAATCTGTATATCCCTACATCTTTACATCATCGTTTGAAACATATTTCAAACCACAACTAATGGTGCCATGCAAATATCTTAACACATGCTTTGCTTCAATCTAATGTTCATATCTTGGTTCAACCTATAACTGGCTTATAGTGTTTAATGCAAAGCAAATATTCGGCATGGTATTAAGAAAATGCATCAATGATCCGATCAACTGTCGAAACATAGAAGGATCCACCAAATTTGACTTAGAATCTCTTAGTTTCTTGAGGTTCATCACCATGGGAGTGGTCATGGACTTGCATTCCATCATCCCAAATCTCTGAAGGATATTGATAACATACTTCCCTTGACCAAGGAAGATTTCACCTGGATTTTTCCTTACTTCTAATCCCAAATAGTAATGAATTAAACCAAGATCCTTCATTTCAAATTCAAAGGTAGATTCCCTTTTACTCTAATCAATGAGATTCTTTGCCCCTGTGAGAAACAAGTCATCAACATATAACAACAATATCACAAGCTCACTTTTAACAACCTTGAAGTATAAATTTGGATCAACATCATTTTTGGAGAAACTAAGACTCATTAGATATCCATCAATCCATTTTTGGAGAAACCAAGCTCAAGGTGCCTGCTTGAGTTCGTACAAAGCCTTCTTCAGTCTGCAAACATGGGAATCCTTCCCATGTATTTCAAATCCCTGAGGTTTTTATAAGTACACTTCTTCCTCAATCACACCATTGAGGAACACAATCTTTACATCCATATAGTGTAATATCCAACCCATGACTGCTGCAATGGCAATAATGGTCATGATGGAAGTGTACCTGGTGACTAGAGAAAATGTCTCCTCGTAGTCCACTCCCTCTTTCTAGGAGAACCCTCTTGCCACAAACCTTGCTTTGTGCTTTTCGATGTTGTCATTTGTTGCATGATTGATCTTGTAGATTCACTTGGAAGTCACCATTGACATCCATTCAAGTCTACGAGCATTGTATACTCCATTGGTAGCTAAAACTCTTGGCAATAACTTATGTTCTCTCAACACCATAATCATGCCTCCCATTGAAATATTGTAACTGCAAAGAGTATTCTATTTATTATTGATTTATTATTCATTAGATCAATCCCCTTTTTTGGATTGATCTTGTCGGACATTGTAATTGACCAAATCCCCTTTTGCGGATTGGTCAAACCCTAAATATAATATGCAAATTAAGAAGTCGGCCCCCAGGCAAATTAAAGAGGTTCTAACCACCCATAAAGAGAAGTCGGCCCTGCCAGTGAAGAGACACCTCCTTTTAGCGCTTGCCAGTTTGTATAAATAAAGGAAGCCAACGCCTCATTTGCTCACTCACTAAGCTCACTCATCTAGTGTGCAAGTATTGAATGAATTTGCAGTTACCAGTTGCTGGAAGAAGGAAGAGAGAGAGACACATTGCTTGTGAGAGTATATTCTCTAGTGTTTGGTTTATTGTCTTGGCATTGTATTGGCTATCTATATTAAGGAAGTTTTTGCTGGGTTTTCTTCCCCATGAGGGTTTCCCTGGATAAATGTTGTGTATCTTGTGATTGTGTTTCTCTCAGTGATCCTATCTATGCTATGGTTATCTAGTAAATTGAAAAGAAACCTAATAATAACTTAAAATTTAACATGGTTTCAGAGCTCAGCTGAAGAGAGCATCTTTCACTGGATAAAGAAAAATGTCACTATTGTCGTGAAAGAAAATTAGGGCTTTTTATTGAAGAGGAATTTCAGCCCAAAAGTCATCTAGAAAAGTGCGCCCTAGCCCAATGAACTCTTTGGCACCTTCAACGTACCTTTTCAGTGGATAGAACTCCCAGAAAGTGAAACCCTAGTTTTCACCAGTACCAGAAGTACCAGAAAATCAAAAGCACCAGAAAACCAGAAGTACTAGAAGACCATAAGTACCAGAAAACTAGAAGCACCAGAAGCACTAGTCCATAAATTCGTTGGTCAAGTTTGAGGGGGAAAAATTTGGATTTTCTAAAATCTAACTACACCAGGCTATTCGCCTCAGCCAAGCGCACCTCCTGGTAAGTTCAAAATTCAATTCTGAGCATTTTCAATTTTTGGTCATTTTCCTAGCTCCATGTAAAGATGTCTACAAGCACTAAGCTTGTTGACAAGCTAGAAGGTGTGGAAAACTTTCGTGCCTGGAAGTATAGTATTGCACTCATTCTTGAAGAGAATGACCTAGCAAGATTAATTAAAGAAAATGTACCAGAACCCGCCGATGTTGCAGCTAAAGAAAAACACCAAAATGACACAGTTAGTGCCAAAAGAATCATTGCAGATTCTATCAAATATCACTTGATTCCTCAAGTGGCTTCAAAGAAAACTCCAAAAGAAATGTTTGATGCCCTAACCAGATTATATGAAGGAAGGAACATCAATCAAAAGATGAATCTAAGAACTTAACTGAAGAATACAAGGATGCAGAAAGGAGAAACAATTCAGGAATATTTCTCCAGAATATCACAATTCAAAGAACAACTAGGAGCAATTGAAGATACTATAGATGAAGACGAACTTATAATGACAACCCTTAATGGTCTCACAAGACCTTGGGATGCATTCATCCAAACTATTTGTGCAACAAAAGACAAACTACAATTTGACAGTCTTTGGGAAGAATGTGTTCAAGAAGAAGCAAGAGTAGCTAACCCAAAAGCTTTGCTATCAAGAGATGAAGATCGAGCCCTAGCTACTCAAACTAGAGGAGGAATAAATAAGTCTTATTTCTAGAAAGAATCCAGAAGTAAGCCATCTCAAAATATTTCGTTGCCCAATATTTGTACACACTCCAAAAGAGAAGAGAACCAAGATGGACCCGTAAGGAAAGAAGGGAATATTTATTGGATATTGGAGGTCTCCAAGGCCTTCATAGTTTATATACCAGGTTACAATAATATTGAGATCAACAGGGATGTAACCTTTGATGAAGATCCAACACTCAAGAAATCAAGAAGATGTCGGCTTGAAGAAGTATATGATGTTCGACAACATAGGTATTCCAACATAGGACGAACACCTTCAGTAACCACTCACATAAGTAGATCAAAGATCAACACACTGATGTTTTCACGTGGTAAAACCCCTACGGGGAAACATCCACAGATCCAACCAACGCGGCCACTTGGAGCAATTTATTAATGCAAAGAAAAAGATTACATAGAGATTTTACAAGAGAGTTTCTCACAATCGATCATCGACAAATGACCATCCATACTCTTTAAATAGAGATCATGGACCAATCGGGTGTTAAGCGATAGATCAATGGCCATTAAGAACGAGGAGATTATGAACTGTCAGATAACTCTATGTCGAGAACATATCGTGACCGTCGTATTTCCTAACTACAAATGCAAACTAATGCATATTAAAGAAACACACTAGGAAACACACTTTTACCTAACGACACATTAGACCAAGTAGATCTTAACTAACTCCTAAGTGTCTAAATATCTTAACATCCCCCCTTAAGAAAAACTTGGGATAGGATTGAAGGATTTACAATAGTGACACAATAGGAGACGGAAGGAGGCATTAGATCCTATCCCCCATTAATGACAACTTCCTGAACTCCTAACATAGATCGAAGTTTGGAAAACTTTGCTTCTGTAAGAGACTTTGTGAAAATGTCTGCAACTTGATCTTCTATAGGGAAAAAGAGCACTTCAATAACTTGATCATGAATGAGCTTTCTGATGAAGTGCATGTGTATCTCAATGTGTTTGCTACGATGATGTTGAACTAGGTCTTTGGCGAGATTGATGGCACTCTGATTGTCACACCAAAGGCTGGTCGGATACTGCTGCTGGAATCCAAACTTTGAAAGGATCTGTCGAAGCCACAAGGCTTCCTAACTTGCATTTACCGCTGCTCGGTACTCTGCTTCTGCTGAAGAAAGTGCAATAGCCTGTTGTTTCTTACATGCCCAAGTGACAGGTCCTGAACCAATGCTCAAAACATAACCTACAGTAGACTTTCGATCATCAGGGTCGCTGGTCCAATATAAATCAGTGAAACCAACCAATAAAGGAGTCCCCCATGAACTGTAATGTATCTCGAACTAAACTGTACCACGAACATAACGAAGTATCCTTTTAGCTGCTTTCCAATGGCTTTCATGGGGTGTTTGCATATATCGGGCAACAAGACCAACATCAAAGGAAATATCAGGACGAGTATGAGTCAAGTATAAGAGACTACCAACTAACTGACGGTACAGGGTGGCATCAACTTCGGGAGAAGTACAGGTGGAAGTAATATTGACTCCAGACTGGAAGGGAGAAGGGGTTGGTTTACAATCATGCATGTGGAAGTGATGAAGAAGGCCACATGCATACTTAGACTGACAAAGAAAAATTCCTTCATTGGTTTGTAAAACTTGGAGTCCAAGGAAATAGTGCAAAAAGCCTAAGTCTGTCATCTCAAATTTCTTCTTAAGGCTTGTTTTCACATGATTTAAAAGTTTTGAGTCACTACCAGTAAGGATAAGGTCATCAACATAAAGGACAAGGATTATGAGATGGCTTCCTACTTTCTTGGTATAGACATTAGGTTCAGAATGGCATCTAGAGAATCCAGTGGCAATAAGAAATCTGTCCATTTTGGCATACCAAGCTCAAGGAGCTTGCTTGAGACCATAAAGAGATTTATTGAGGCGACAAACAAGGCTAGAGTCATTCTATACATAGCCAAGAGGTTGTTCCATGTATATTTCTTGTTGCAAATCTCCGTGCAAGAAGGTGGATTTAACATCCATATGATGGACCTCCCATTTATGTGAGGCAGTAAGGGAAAGAATAAGGCGGATGGGATTCATTTTGGCTACAGGGGCAAAGGTTTCATTATAGTCTATTCCTTCAACTTGGGAAAATATTTTGGCAACTAACCGAGCCTTGTGTATTTCAACACTTCCATCTGATGCATACTAGTTCTGTAGACCCATTTGCATCTAACAAGTTTTCTTCCTTTTGGAAGAGGTACAAGATCCCAAGTATTGCTTTCCATTAAGAAACGATACTCTTCATGCATTGCTGTATCCCAATCTGGATGACCTGAAGCTTCTGCAAATGTCTCTGGATCATGAGTTTCTGAAACTTGAGCCAAAAGAGAAGAGGCTCATTGAAACTATGAACGTGTCTGACGCTGATATGAAGGATCACTAACAAGATCACCAGCTGCTTCTCGTGTTGAACGGACCCAAGGACTCATCTGGAGGAGGGTGAGTAGGCGGAGGTGGATTGTCATCCTCACTGTCGTCATTTGAAGAAGAAACCTGATCAGAAGAAGGCACAAACGCCGAAGATGGCTCGCAAGCTGAAGAAGGGACAACCATTGAATTAGGCTCGCAGGCCAAAGAAGGCGCAAATGCCAAATTAGGCTCGTAGGCCAAGATATTTTCATCAAATTTAACATCTCTTCTAATAATAATTTCATTACAATGTGATTGAAGAAGTCTGTAACCTTTGACATCTTCAGAATAACCAACAAATATACACTTCTCACTTTTAGGCTGCAATGCTTTCCTTTTCTCATAAGGAATGTGAGCCCATGCTATATTGCCAAATACACGTAAGTGACTTACATCTGGTTTAATTTTAGTCCAATCTTCTTCCGGTGTTATATTTTTAAGAGCCATTGTGGGAGTGCGATTTACTATGTAATTTGCATCGTTGATGGCTTCTGCCCAATACTTTAGACTTAATCCCTTAGATTGGATCATACAATTGGCCATTTCTTTTAATGTGCGGTTGTTTCTCTTAGCAACACCATTTTGTTGTGGTGTATATGGAACAGTGTGTTGCATTTGGATTCCCTGTGTAGTGCAGTAACTTGTAAAATTATTGTTCACATATTCGCCTCCATTACCTATTCTTAACCTTTGAATTTGATGTCCAAATTTCTTTTCTACAAGGGCCTTGTAGGCCAAAAACTTGTCAAAAAATTCGCTCTTAAGTTTTAAGAAGTAAACCCAAGTACGTATGGAAAAGTCATCAATGAAAGTTAAGAAATATTTGCACCTAGAAAAATAAGGAGAAGAAAGTGGACCACACAAATCACCGTGAACAAGCTGCAAAGGATCCGAGGCGTGCCAAGAGGCACGTTTGTCAAAAATGTCCTGATGATGTTTGCTGAGAACACAACTAGCACAAACACCATCTCTGCATGAAACAAGAGGAAGACCAGTCACCATCTGTTGATTACATAGTTGCTGCAATGAGCACTAATTTAGATGACCAAACCGCTCATGCCATAGTTTTCTCAAGTCATTGCTATGAGCAACAAAAACTGATGAAAAAGATGATGACCCAAAGTTGTCAAATTTGTACAACCTGGTAATATCATCAACAATTCCTGTTGTAAGAACATGCTTAGGATCTTTTAGATCCTTGATTACAACTTGGTGAGGTGAAAACTCTACGGTTTTACCTTCACTTGAATGAGTGATTTGATATACTGATAGAAGGTTACAAGAAAGACTTGGAACACATAATACATCATTGAAATGACCATTTTCTACTTGAACTGTTGCAAATCCTTCAACACTAAGAGATCTATCATCACCAACAAATATTTTCTTGGTGTTACATTCATTTAGAGTGGAAAATATGGCTCTATCCTTATCCATATGATAAGATGCTCCAGAATCAATAGGCCACTCATCAGAAGTAGAAGTAGAAGTAGAAGTTATATTGAAGGAGAAACCAAAAGCAGAAAGTGCATATCCATGAGAAGAAGAAGAAGAAGTAGAATCAATACTGATGTTGTGCTTCTTCATCGCTGCTTCTAAAGCTGCCATCTTCTTGAAACATTTGGACTCATCATGACCATCTTTATCACAAAAGTTGCAATGTATGTTAGTATTCTTAGTTTTTTATTTTGTTCCTTTGTCACCATTAGGAGCGGAGGATGTCTGAGTGGGTTTGGGACCCTTATATTGCTTGTTTTTGTGGCGAGGATGTTTCTTCTTGGTATTCTTGGTTTTATCTTTCTAATGGACAACTAAGGCTTTGTTGGAGGTACCTGCAGTGCTGATCACTCCAAGTGGTACAAGCTTATCTTGCTCTCTAATCAAAGCATCACAAAAGTTCTCAAGACTGGGTTTTGTATAAGCTACCCCTAGAGCCTCTTGCATGGCATAAAAGGTATATACAAACACAGAATATGCACTACCTATCTTAGAAAGTATAAGATAAATGCAACGATCTTCTTCTATCTTTATTTTACATTCTTCACATAAAAGTCTGAGTGTTTTAAACTTAGATAGATAGTCTTCAATGCAAGAAAAATCATTTGGACTTAAAGTCAATACTTGATTTTCTAACTGTTGTGCTCGAATAATATTGTGTTTACCAAACATAGATTCAATCTTGTCCCAAGCTTCTTTGGGTTGATCAAGTGATTGAAGGTGGAACCTTAAATCAGGAGAGATGGACATTCCGATTAATCCATGTGCTTCGTCATTCCTATTATCAGATTTGGCTTTCTTATTAGCATCAGTGGGTGTTGTTTCCTTTCCCAAGGTAATCTGCTACAAGCCTTTACTTCTTAATAAATCCTCCATATGGGATTTCCATTGGAAGTAGTTGGTACTGGTAAGTAAGAGATTACTTGTAGAAGCCATATTAAATATGCAGATAATACAAATTTAAAAACTGAAAATGATGATTTGAATGGAAAGAGCTCGAAAAGTTATGTGGTTTTAAAAAAAATGGCACTGAAAACGGACTTTGGATGTGAAAGTTATGCCCTTTTAAAAAAATGCATAAACGGTAACCAAATGACCACGTGGTAGTGAAAGTTGCTTTATGAAGTGACCCACTTTTATAAAGAGAAGTGAGACTCACTTTTACAAAGAAAGCTGCATGCAAAATAAATAACTCTAAAATAAAATATTAAAGCTACTTATAGTGATTCACTTTTATATTTGAAGTGAAATACACTTTACAATTTTAGCATGATTTTTTTCAAAAAAAGTAACAAAAGAGAGACTTGAACTCAAGACCTCTTACTTTATAAGACAACTTTTAACCAAATGGTCTAGCAAAACATATTGTAATGTTCAGAAGGAGGATTGGGATTGTTTTTATTGTTGTTGTTGTTGAGGACGGCCTTGGAGAGCGTGCTAAAAAAACTGCTTTCACACAAGAAACAAATTGCGTTGTTGTTGTTGAAGACGACCTTGGAGAGCTTGCTAAAAAAATCTGTTTTCACACAAGAAAAAAATTTCGCTTCTTGATGACAACAAGGGTTAGATCTTGGTTAGCTTACCCGGAAGATGCACCTTTTCCTATCTGTTTCTGATTTGCCGAGATTGCACAGGGCACAGGGAAAAGAGAATACGCAGATCTAAAAGAGTAGCAACCCGAAAATAAAAAAAATACAAAACCGAAATAAAACCAAAACACTTCTCTGCAAAAAATTTAAAAAATGCGTATTCAAACTTTATACCTCTGGATCTGTCTATAATGGTCGTATCTTAGGCAAACAAAAATCTTTTCGAGTGAAACGAAAAGTGTTCCTAAATGAAACGAGTGCTCCGGATGCAATGGAACAATATTCTCATCCCAGAAATGTATGGAAATGGAAGAAAATGGATATGAGACAACTCGGCTTCACGATCTCGATCTACAAAAGGAGCGGGTCTTCAAACAGGGTCTGATACCATGTTTGACAACACAGGTATTCCAACAGAGGACGAACACCTTCAGTAACCACTCACATAACCATATCAAATATCAACACACCGATTTTTTCACGTGGTAAAACCCCTACGTGGAAACATCCACGACCCCATCCAACGCGGCCACTTGGAGCAGTTTATTAATGCAAAGAAAAAGATTACAGAAAGATTTTACAAGAGAGTTTCTCACAATCGATCATCGAAAAATTACCCTTCATGCTATTTAAATAGAGATCATGGACCAATCAGGTGTTAATCCATGGATCAATGGCCGTTAATATCGAGGAGAGTATGAACCGTCAGATCACTCTATGTCGGGAACATATCGTGACCGTCGGATTTCCTAACTACAAATGCATACTAAAGAAACACACTAGGAAACACACTTTTACCTAACGACACATTAGACCAAGTAGATCTTAACTAACCCCTAAGTGTCTAAATATCCTAACATATGAAGAAGAACATGTAGCTCCCAGAGTTGCAGAACCAGTGAGGGAAGTCATAACTTCCCCTGATGAGGAGATTCTAGAAGATCATGACATAATAGAATCTCAAGAACCTCCCCATATGATGATCTCCCACAAGAGAAAGCCAACCTAGGCAAGGAAACTTATTCAAGATGGAGAGAAGTATGGTGTCTCCGAAGGAACCATGAGACAAGTGAAGAAACCCAAACCATTCTCTAGTTATATGGCTTTGATGTGTGATCTCTTAGAGAAGGAGCCTACTTGATTTGAAGAATCCATTTAGAAGAAAGAATGGGCAGATGCCATGACATAAGAATACCAATCCATCATAAAGAATGATGTATGGGAAATAGTTCCCAGACCGAAGAGCAAGGATGTGGTATCTTCCAAATGGTTTTTCAAAATAAAACATGTTGTTGATGGAAGCATTGAGAAATATAAAGCAAGGTTTGTTTATCGTGTCTTTTCTCATAAGGAAGACATTGATTATGAAGAGACGTTTGCTCTTGTAGCCAGATACACTTCAATCAGAACCATCATAGCCCTTGTAGGTAAGATGAAGTGGAAGTTACACCAGATGGATGTGAAAACAACCTTCTTGAATGATGTCATTGAAGAAGAAGTGTATATAGAACAACCTCAAAGGTTTGAAGTTGAAGACAGGAAGACTCATGTCTGCAAGTTGAAGAAGGCTCTGTACGGATTGAAGCAAGCTCCTAGAGCTTGGTATGGAAGGATTGACAGTTTCTTGATGAACTTGGGCTTTACCAAGAGTAAAGCTGATTCTAACCTTTACTTCAAGGTTATGAATGATGAGCCTGTTATATTGCTGTTGTACATGGATGACTTATACTTAACTGGAGAAGAAAAGCTCATCACTGAATGTAAGAAGAAGCTCATTGCATAATTTGAGATGAAAGACCCTGGCCTAATGCACTATTTCTTAGGTCTTGAGGTTTGGCAGAGCTTAGAGAGGATCTTCCTTAACCAAGGGAAGTATGCAATTGAAATACTAAAGATATTTGATATGTTGGAGTGAAAGTCCATGAATACACCCATGATAACTAAGTTGAAGCTCCTGGTTGACACTTCGTTAGAATTGATTGATGTTACGTTGTACAGACAGATCATTGGATCATTGATGTATCTGACAAACACCAAGCTAGATATATGTTTTGCTGTGAACACCTCGAGTCAGTTTTTGGTAGAGCCCAGACATGTTCACCTGGTTGCTGCAAAACATGTGATGAGGTACCTTAAGGGTACATTAGATTGTGGTCTTAGTTATAATGGATATCATGACTTCAGACTGAGTGGTTATATTGATTCAGATTGGGCTAGAAGTGTCTCTGATAGAAAGAGAACTTCAGGATGTTGTTTCAGTCTAAGGTCATCCATGATCTCATGACAGAGTAGGAAGCAATCAAGCATTGCTCTCAACATGACAGAAGAAGAATACATTGTTCCATGTTCCACCAGTTGTGAAGCCATATTGCTTCAGAAGTTGTTGACAGGTCTATTCGATCTGGAGATGGAAGAAACTCTGATCCTATGTGATAATCAGAGTTGCATAAAGATGACAGAGAACCCAATGTTCCATGACAAGTCAAAACACATAGAGATCTGATATCATTACATTCATGATATGGTGCAGAGGGGAGCCATAAAGCTCCAGTATGTAAGCACGGATGAACAGGTTGTTGATGTGTTGACCAAGCCTCTATCTCATGTAAAGTTTAAGCACTTTCGAGATAAGCTTGGTGTCGTCTGAAAGGACCTCCCTCGAAAGGGGGCGTAGTGTTGTGATGCTAGCTTCATGCTGTGATGCCAGCCTAGAGCTGGATATTTCCAGCTTCGTGTTGATGTTAGTGTGTTGCCAGCCTCATGCTATAATGCCAACCTAGTGCTGAAGATTTCCAGCTTCATGCTGATGTTATCGTGTTTCCAACCTCGTGCTGTGATGCCAACGTAGTGATGAATATTTTCATCTTTGTGTTGATGATATTGTGTTTCCAGCCTCATGCTGTGATGCCAACCTAGTGCTGAATATTTCTAGCTTCATGCTCATGTTGTTGTGTTTCCAGCCTCATGTTGTGATGCCATCTTCGTGCTGAATATTTCCAGCTTCGTGTTGATGTTGTTGTGTTTCCAGCCTCGTGCTGTGATGCCAGCTTTGTGCTGAACATTTCCAGCCTAGTGTTGATGTTTATGATGCTCCATCCTTTTCGCTGTGAAGTTGTTGTTATTGATGATGATGTATTAATTTTATACTAATCCATGTTGATGCCATTCCAGCTCCCTGTTGTGAATGAAGATATTGATGATGAGAAAAACTTCCGATATGCCAGTCAATGTTCCAGACGTTGTTGATGTTGTTGCTCTCTCTCTCTCTCTCTCTCGATGATGTTGTAGAATACCCTTCTTGTTAAGGGGGAGTGTTGAAATATTGTAATTGCAAAGAGTATTCTATTTATTATTGATTTATTATTCATTAGATCAATCCTCTTTTGTGGATTGATCACGTCGGGCATTGTAATTGACCAAATCCTCTTTTGCGGATTGGTCAAACCCTAAATGTAATATGCAAATTCAGAATATTTTCAAGGTTAGAGAAATAACATATCTATGGAGATACAAATATATTTTTTCATCTTGACTAAACCTTCAACTTATGGAAGGATCTAGGTTGAAGCCGAATAGCTACCGAATAGCTATAGAACGATGACTTTGGTTTACTTGGGTTATCAGCATTTTGTTTGAGCTCGCTGGAATTTGTTCTCCTGGGGATCAGAATGAGTAGAAATAGGGAACAAAGTAACTAGAAATATTTGTGATTATTGAAAACTTTTCAAATTTATCTTTCTATAGGGATCATCTAGAAAGTGAGTAAGTATTCTACGATTCGGTCCCTTCTCTAAAAAAAAAAGAGAGAAGAAGAGAAAAGAGAATAAATTGATGTAGATGCTATGGATTACAAATTAAGAAGTTGCCCCCCAGGAAAATTAAAGAGGTTCTAACCACCCAGAAAGAGAAGTCGGCCTTGCCAGTGAAGAGACACCTCCTTTCAACGCTTGCCAGTTTGTATAAATAAAGGAAGCCAACACCTCATTTTCTTACTCATTAAGCTCACTCATCTAGTGCGCAAGTATTGAAGGAAGTTGCAGTTACCAGTTGTCGGAAGAAGGAAGAGAGAGAGGCACATTGATTGGGAGAGGATATTCTCTAATGTTTGGTTTATTTTATTGGAATTGTATTGGCTATCTATATTAAGGAAGTTTTTGTTGGGTTTTCTTCCCCATGAGGGTTTCCCAAGATGAATGTTGTGTATCTTGTGATTGTGTTTCTCTCAGTGATCCTATCTATGCTATGGTTATCTAGTAAATTGAAAAGAAACCTAATAATAGCTTAAACTTTAACACCTCCTTACTGAACTCTCTTGACAACCTTTCCACTTTCCAAAGCACACAACATCACAGTAACCACCACATCAACACATTGACACAAGCTTCACGTGATTCTCGACTACAGAGGGTTTGTCATTGCTTCTCATGTCCATCTCGATCACTTCCACACAAAATACTCGCGTTGATATAAAACACCAACACCACCCATGCCATGGATTAGGGATTACGCTTAAATTCAAATATCAGTGTAGTATTTTCCTTCATTGGTCTCCATATGGCAACCTTCATCACCCACAAGCATTTCTACAACCACAAAACTTGTACAATTTGATCTTAGAAATTTCACAACGTTGGAAGAGAAATATTAAATTTTTTCTATCAAAAATAGACCCAACCAATGAATCTTACAAATATGTCAATGCGATCAAGAATCTCTCGGCCTCACAAGAGAAGATCTTTCACACAATGTTTTCTATATTAACATTTCCACGTAGGTACTTCCACGAAAACCTTACACAACAAATACATCCATCGAGCAATCCAAGGATACAATTCTCATTATGTTGATGCAATGAAAAACACTGCTCTATTAGTGAGCATCGACCTATTCCCTCCAAATCCAATGGATTTCTTGAATAGGCCATGGAGGCCGAGTAGCATAGAGTTAGTGCAATATTACTTGTAACAATGACTTTAGTGTTATTGTGAAGCACTAATAACTCTACATCCTTTTCCTCCCCATCGCGATACAGAGAGATGAGTGAACCCTCAACCAGTGCCCATTTGTTGCAAGAAGGTTTCACCCTCGTCCTTGGGAATATAATTTCATCTCTATAATGTAGGAAAAGGCTAATGACCACTTGGGTCACTTTATTTTGAGCGGATTTATTTATGATGTATGGATGGTCACCATTCTTGCTACCCAAGTTAACATATTATCTATTGTGAATTCTTAAAAACCACCGAGAACTTGAGTTGTGCAGAGAAAAAATCATTCTCTTAAACAAATCCTTAATTCCCAAGCCAATCCAAGCTCCTAAAAAACAACATGATATAGGTCAGGTTGTTACAGCCACGCAAGTACTCTTATCGCCACTAGGAAATGGGGAAGCAACGGTGTCTATACAGTGGAACTTAAAGTCCATGACGACTCTGTTATTTTCCATAATGGTCTAGGCTGCTAAGTTGTTGAGATAATAATTCATAGACATAAATAGAACAATGCCAAATAGGGAAGGGAGATTCGACCAGACATGCACAACATAACAACCTATTACAAAGATACAGAGAATGAACAAAAGATATCCCTTTTATATTTTTCTGTTATGGTGCTTTTTGGAAACGTATAGGTTAACGATGGATAATTTCACTCCTAACCTAACCGTTGCTTGTTGTAACCAATAATTCTATTGCTTCTCTTCCATTTCCCTAGGCCCTCCTGTGAGGGAGTCAAGCCCAATACCACTCTTATACCATGTTGAATTTTTATGTGAGATGATATAAGATAGATTGATTATTACAATGATGAACGTGCCATATATAGAGAACATATGGTGACCATCCATGAAAGGATGCGTCCCTTTGGACAATAAATAAATATTTATTATTATTATTATTATTATTTATTATATATACTAGTAATATTATTTAATATTTAATAATTATATTATTAATTATTAATTATTAATCTAGGAGAATGTCTTCCTCATGCCGCCTAAACATCAACAGATTTCAAGGGAATTCTACAAGTGAGTCCAGAGCTAGAAATTGAAGTCAACCAACCCTAAGAATCCTTCTTGTGAGCTTGTCCTTTTTGAAACAACTTATCTGTGAAAACATTCTTGTTTTGCAACTCCACTTGCTTTGATGGTGGGGTGCTCTTTATTTTTTCTTGAAGCTTCACATTTTGGGCTTCCAAATTCTAGATAACCTCCCACACCTTGATCAATTTGCTTGTCACAGGGAGGTCAAAAGCTTCACCAGATGAACTTGGGATGCTTGCATATACTTCATCCATGACACTGAATAATGAGGTGTGCACAACCACCTCCACTGCATGGTGTTGTTGGAATTCCTTGAGTGCAACCATATCCTATGAATGTCTTTGTTGCAACTCCAAATAGGACTGGATTAGCATGCTCTGGCTGTCGCCCAACTCATTCATTATCTATGCTATTAACACTTGCAGGTCCTGTGAAGGTAGTTGCACCAAGTCTAGCTCAGGATAAGGCAATGACTAAGGCGCTAAACTAGTGGATGCATTGAAAGTTGTCAAGGGTAATGGATTTAGTTGCAGAACCCACTTATGTGTATTAGAGCGTAGTGATATAGCACCTTTGGTGCTACCTGTGACCATATGTTCTTGGGACTTGGGGTTGGTCGATGGTCTAGAAATTTTGAGTGCACGATAGAGTTCACCCAATTGTCGTTATGACTCCCAATGCAACAATTGATGTACACCAAATTGGATTGTAGCACCTTGACAATGCTCTGGATTGTTGCAAAGAAAATCCATGGATTTTGAACTGGAGTGTCGGTATCTATGTCTCGACCCTCTGTTTGACTGGTAAATATCATGCACCTAATAGGCTTCAATGACGTTTAAGAGGGGGTTGCCTCTTCTCTGAGCACAAAGCTGGTAGGAAACAATGGAATGGATGCGTGCGTTAGTGTGCTAGACTTGGAGGTTGGGCTCAACTCAACCTGTGTCATTTCCCCTTCATAGGTGGAGTTTTCTCTACAATTGGGTGTGCTCATTTCTGCTTGGGCCTTGGTCCATTACTTTCCCCTTTGGTCACATGCTCCTTCTTCTTCCTTATCTGGGTTTCCAAAATCTCTCTTTCTTCCTCCGGCTTGAGATGAATTAACTTTGGCCACTACGCAACAACATTTTGAATGTCCTCCCCTATAATATAAAATGGGATGACCTTGGTAGGCATCTGTGGCTCTTCATGTGAGATGATGAAAACATTATGAAAATTAGCTTCAAATAGAATGTAATCATCATACCTTTCAACTAGGTTATGCGGGATGTATAAGACTTTAGCAGTTGCCTAAATCATCTCAATGTACCATAACTGGAATGCTATGTTGCTCTCATGCTAGACCTCCTTGTCCATGTTATACTGGAACTCATTGAATTTGTGTGTGGGGAAGGATGGAGTGACTAGTGTGTTGTAATCCCATCCCGCTGGTGGCTTCCACACTATCATTGCAAGTAGGAGTTACACCCAACTGTAGTGGAACTCCTTGTCATGGTCCTTCACATCCACCGTAGGTGCATTCTTAAGACCAAATGGCATCATGATGTATACAAACGAGCCCCACTTCGTCACAATGGTTGTCTTAGCCTTGCCTTCCTCTGGGATGTGCACTTGGTGGTAGCTTAAAAATTTATTCGTGAACAAGTAAGCTTCACGCCCACCCACATTTTCCAATACTTCATCTGTAAATGGGGTAGATAATGGATCATGCATGGAAGATGCATTTAGGCTCAACAAATCTACACAAATTATTATCTCGTTTTTCTTCTTCAACAACACTACCATCGAGATGATCCATTCTAATTCTTCCACAAGGACGATAATACTTGCGTATAACATATGGTCCAATTCCTTGTGCACATTTTATTTATAATTTGGTTCAGTCGATATGGTCTCTTCTTGACTAGTTTGGCATTTGTTTTCACTTGAATCATCATTTCCCCTAGGGATTTGTTGACAGGAAGAAAATTCCTTCCTGCAACAGGGGATAGTTACCCGATCACAAGCCCTAATTATACCTATTTTCATTTGGAATGGTAACTTCCAACCTATATGTGGGCTCAATTTGCTACTAAAGATAGTTTCTCCCAACATGAGACTTATTCGTTAACATCTTTTATTTATGTATGTGCCTTAATCTAATTTGCAAAACTAAAAAGTAATTAATCTATCTATCCTATCTCAGTTGAGAGAAATACTTAAATTTAAAGATGCAGATCTAAATGATTGATTACCTAGAAAAGAAAAAAGTCCATTATTCTCATAAATGATTAGGCACAAATAACTGATGTAACTTAAAAAAGATCACAACAATTATATCCACATCCAATCCTAGTCAAAGAAAAGCTTATATAACTGAAATCAGAGAAATGAAAAAAACGTTTCAAAAATTAGATTCAGAATGCCATAAAACCACCCACAACATAACAAAATAATAGTCCATTCATCACAACATGAATATCTTTTCTTTTGACTACCAATTAAAATTTAACATAAATATCAGAGTTGAGACAAAATAATGAGTGATAAACTATTAGAAAAAGTTCATAAAGC
>JASDQU010186323.1:0-20646 GCA_032191745.1 Picea mariana | reverse complement strand
GAATTATCATCATCTGGCTACCAAACCAGGATAATGGTCTTCTTGGGAAAAGAAAATTCAAATGTTTATTAAGAAAAGATACAAATAAATAAAGATACACTACAAAACAACCTTTTTCAAAAAGAACGGGGGGTCTCATCATAAGCCAACTTACCATGATCATAGGATACTAACGTAAGTGACATTCCCACTATGGCTACCACATCAGGGCAATGGCCTTTGACATTTTATTTTGCCAAAGGACAAGAGGTCTCATCACGAGATGGCTTGTTCACTTAAGTTATAATCTAGTGAATGGCATTATCATCATTTGGCTACCAAACCAAGATAATGGTCTTTTTGGAAAAAGATGATTCGTATGTGTATTAAGGATAAAGGCTCATCTAAGGGTTAAAAGGCAACCCTGCCAAGGCTATCGACGCCTGCTGACAGCAATGGATTATCCTATGGTATGGAAGATTATCTTAAAATACCAAGTTTTTGTGTGTCTCTAGTTCTCCTTTACTCAAATAATGAGGCTATCATATCGGTTATACTTAATCACCGAGAAAAGTAACAATTTTATGTTATGTGGACTACTAAAAAATGAACAACTTTAATTCATTTTTGATTGATTTTTCCATAAATCATATTTTTTGCACATAGGTGTAATAAATTTACAAATTCCACACATCGAACGACTATAGTTTAATGATTTTTGGGTGGCATGTGTCTTTTTGAAAATTATATATGATTCACCCTTACTGGTGGCGGCAACACAATCATTACCTCTTACCTGAAACTAATTGCACTCATTGCTTCCGCCTACACTGACTGTCAAGGATGACCTCTACATTAAAGAGGGGGATGCTCGACACACTTTTCGATTAGCTGTAATGATTGCAATAAATATAAAACCCACATCTTTATACATTCCCTGTTACTAATATTTTCCATTTCTGGAATCTGCTTCTCCAAGGCTGGTCTAACCAAATTTGTAAATAGGAACGATAGCCGTAATTTCTTTCTAACAGAAATATGGGTGGCAGAAGTGTGCGCAGAGAGCTGACATTAATCCAGGTTTCAGAACAGGCAAGAGAAATCCTACATTTCCTAGGGTGGACTGATTACTTCAACTGCTTACAAGGTTATGACACAAACGTCACACTCGAATACTTTCAAAACCTACAAGCAGAAATCTCCATGGTGCAAGGCATATAGATCCCAGTTACCCTAGAAATTGTAGCAGAAGTCACAAGCCTCCCTAACACAGGCATTCAATGGATAGGGAAATACACAAAGCTGAGGGAAGCCGTGGAATCCTTCACAAAACTGGGGGAATAATTGGATAAAAAAGGAAAGGGACTTAATTCCAACACCCTCAGTGAACCATGGAAGTAATTGGTGGGGATAGTTCAATGGTACATCACCTGTGATGGATGGTATGATGTAATTCGACCTCGCCACCTCAAATTGTTGACAACCTTGAAGCAACGGTTAGTACTCAATCTACCCTTTTTCCTGCATACCATACTAGATGAAGTTTCTTCAAGAACACAAAAGTCCAAGGATCCTGCTACCATCATTAGCCACCACAGATTAGTAAAACTAATAGTGGATAAAGCATTGAGCCAAACTCAGTTGACTTGGGAAAACTTGATTGAGGCCAATAGACATCCACAACTGGAGCAGGTGACCACCACCCAGAGAGAAATTTCACCACCACAGACTGAAGTTGAAGCAAAACCCGCTCAAATCATTGAGGCCAATAGACCTCTACAATTGGAGTAGGCAACTACCACCCAAAGAGAAACTCCATTGCCCCAAACTGAAGTTGAAGTAGACCCTGTTCAAATTACTAAGGCCCATACCTCACAGACACAGGCAGTAACAAAAAGAAAGAAGAGAACAATGGTTGCTCTTAGATCCCCCCTTAGGACAAGGAAGAGAAGAAAACAAATTTAGGAAAAAACTGAAGCAGTTCAGGATGCAATAGAGCACCTTGAAGAACTTCAGAATGTCATGGAACAACCTTCACAGGAAAATGTTGAAGACATTGACAAAGAAAGGCAGACAACACAAAAGGATAATAAGGGAGACACCCAACCTATACCAAAGCACCTGACAAAACACTTTTTTAATAGTTATGAGATAGAAATGGATCAGGTTTTGGGGCACTTAGGAACCTCAACTAACAAAGGTAAAAATAGCCTGGAAAAAGACCTAGAACCAGGCTCCTCTTCAAAACTTGCTGAAGACTTTCCTGACACTGAAATGTCCTTTCCAGATGACACATCACAGGGGGAATTTATTTTTGAAGAAATAAAACCCTTGAACAAATAGAGCACTTGGAAGGAATAGAGGGACAACCCTCTGCTGGCCGGAATGAAGAAGACCCCGAGGTCCCTCACAAACATAAATCAGTCAAAATCCGTAAGCAAATTAGGAAATTAAAGAAATAAAATAAATTGCTGAAGAAAAAGGCTAAAAGGGCTGAAGCATTAAAACAGAAGGTAGGGAAACTCAAGGAGATTATCAAAGAATTGAGAAAACAGTTAGAACTAGAAGAGAAAACTCACAAAAGAAAGGAAAACAAAAGAGGCAGAGTGCAAGGAAGAAACCCTCTTCCTAAGCAAGCAGTTAGTACAAATTCTGTAGGAATACAGACTGACCCCGAGGAATTAATAGTAGAGGCAGCAGCGGCCCAGGATGAAGATGTAATTCCTGTAGAAACACAAGAGATGGTTGAYGCTGAGATATAGACAGATACTCTGGTTTTAGAGGAAACAACTCAGCTCTTTGAGAAAGATGCCATTATTAAGAGACTGGAGGAAGAACTAATACAGTCTCAACTAAATCTGATTCAAAACAGAGATGAACTAATGACTATAACAGAGAAATCCTAGGAACAGAGCACTGTTATGAATAGGATGAAAGCAGAGCTTGCACAAACCCAACAAGCATTAATGCAATCTAGAGAAGAAATGACTGCACATCAAAAATCCCAGTCTCCGGCACAAGATGCCATCATTGATAAACTAAAAGAAGAATTGGGACAAGCCCAACAACTATTGGATCAACGCCAAGATGGGATGGTAACTAGGATTGAATATCAAAGAGTTGTTAAAGAATTGAAGGACATGGCAACAACAGAGGGTGAGACCTATGCTGCGCTCACCAAAGCCCAAGAGAGGGTCAAAAAGGTGCAGACCCAATTGGAAAAAGCTTCGGAGCAAATCAAACACATTTGTGAAGTATAATCTGATGCCATCAATTGCAGAGCCCTTGCCACTAATTATGTTTTATTCTTGCTGGAACGATATTTATTGTTGAGAGTGAAGGACATCAGAGTAGGTAAACCCATTTCATTTGCCACTGTTCCAAAGTTTTTTTTGATGTTTCAAAGATCAGGAGGAGAAGGTATAATACCTTCTGTGTGAACTATATTTCCATAATCTCATTTTGGAAGAAGTTAGAGGAGATAACCCTGGCCTCTTCATAGGGGATATACAATTCCAGGCATTTTTGTCCTTCACTAGGAACCAGGTCAGGTGGGGTAAGGCCCACAAAATGTTCATGAATAGGGAAACTGGTTTAGATCTTTGGATTCAAGGAGAGCCTCCAAAATCCTTCCCAGCCATCATGCGACACAAGACCTTCATGAAAAGGGAAGGGGTTGTGGACTCATTGGCTCCTATCCATCTACATGTTATCCGCTCAGGTATTGCATATTTTGGGGAATTCAAGGAAGAGGCTCTGGCTGCTTCCAAGGTAAGGTGGGATGCATCCTCTGACGAGGTTAAAAGTAGAGAGCCCATTGGATATAGAAATTTCTTTGCAGCAACCTTCAAAGTAGAAAGATATGCTAGACTACTCCAAGAGGAAGGACCTGCTTGGATGGGATGCAGGTATAACCCCCCTCTCCTCTGGTTTCCTCTAGAAGTTTACCAGAAAGATTATCAAATTAACAAAAAGAGACAGGACGCCACTTTTGATGAAATCAAAAGAAATCATGGTTTTAGGAGACCTGGTGAACCAACTTTTCCTCCCTACAGTATAACTGGTTTACATGAAAGACTCTAGCTTGCATGAGGACATGCAAGAAGGTAAGTTGGGGGGTATGTTGGGTTACAAAAAAGGTATAAATATCTCCCTTTTGTTCACAGTTTATGATATCATTCTAATTGACTTTTCAAATAATTAGGGATAAATAGGAAAGAACATGATTAATATGTCTCTTAGAATTGTTATTGAAGTTTTATTTAATAGATTCTAAATTACGATTGGAATGGTTTGATTTTCCTGCAAAATTGGATAAAATAGCTGTCAAAGATAACCAACGAGATTTGGGTATGCACGAGCTGTAGGGAGTTGAAGACTTTTTTTCATTCCTGTGTTCTGCGTTTCTCGTAGCAGTACTTCTGAAGACCGAGGGCCCAATCTGAAGGAGCTACTGCCTCATTCTGTAATTGTATCAGTTTGAAGTTTGATTTCTACTTTATGATTCCGATCTCTTTTACAATAGCCAAGGATAAATGCATAATTGTGTTAATGATTTTATGATTGTTTGTCAGTTATTAATGATTGTTGTTAAGATTTCCATTTCTGAAGTTATTGCTTGATAGTTCCTCACATTTTCATCTGCGTTGTTCTTTTTCCTTAGATTTACACTTGTTGTTCCTTTCAGTTAAAGTCACAATAGTTGTTCCTTTCGGTTAAAGTTACATTAGCTGTTCCTTTCGATTATAATGCAGTTGTCATTTCTTTTCACAGATAGAATAATTCACTATTTCTTTTCCAGTAATTAGAATTCATAATTGGTAGATTAATTCTACAAGTCCTTTCTTAGGTTCAATTACTACTTTATAGTTAAATGAATTCAAATAGATTAATTAGTTCCTTTTCATTTCACAACATTCTAGTAATTTGATTTCAATCCCATTAGTTTTTAGAATCTTTGGTGAACATTTGAGGAAATTAATTGTTGATAAATTCAGGTTTGGTTTAGCTACACAATTTTAGGCTACCTACATAAACTTTTCCGATATTCTTGAGATAAAAGATGAATCTCTGGGTTGATAAATTAATGTTAAACTAAGGTTGTTTTTAAGACATCTTTAGAGCCCAACAAAAGGCAAAGAAGCTGGTCATGGGGAGTGACGCAGCTAAGAAGAACATTGAGTAGATCGGGGTCAAAGGAAGAGATATTTTACAATCTCCCATCATAGAGAACGTGGTCACCGGTACGGATGACAAGAGCATTCAATATTAGTAGCAGTGCCAGCGCATAACGAAGATGTATGACCCACTGCAACAGGCAGTGTCCGAAGCAGGAGGCAAGTAGTGACAGTGGAATAAGTCAAGTAGTGACTCGGGACGAGTTACGATGTCAGTGTTGGGGGCCTGTTGGGCATGAGCCCATTTTGGGGAAAAGACACGACGTGGAGGTGAGATAGTTGGCATAAAATCATGCAAAGCACGCATGCAAGAAGAAGGGAAAGAAATACAAATGGTAGAAAAGAAGTGGAAGAAAGAGCACATGCAGAGGAGAAAAGTGCGCAAGGACAACATGCAAGAAGACCTAATTATATTAGGGTTTTGGTAAGAGAACATAACAACTGATGAGCCAAGAATAGACATATATAGACACCTAGGAGGTCTAGGGGGGGGTTCGGTGTCTTTGATGATTGTTATGAGTTACTCGCATGAGAGAGATTAACAGGTCTATGACAGAGATATGATTTGATACCTTTTTGTAAGATTTTGAGCTATGGGAGGGAAAAGGGACTCGACCTTGAGGGTTAGATCACAGGCTGAGGAGCCTAGTGTGATCTAGTTAGCCTCATAAAGGTCATGGAGTTTGGGTGATGGATGTATGAACAGATTTGTAGTGCACGCAGTGCCATGCATGATAGACCTATAATAAAAGAGCCTTAGAGCCAAATCTTTGTGTATGTAGCCCAGGAGGGGGTGAACCACGGTAATTTATGTGTTGTGTGGAATGATTGTTGGTTATATCTTTGTTGTTAATGGTTAAATCTTATATAAATGCTTTGTTGAAATAGTTAGATATCTAGATCTGCATGCATGCATAAGGAACAACAGGATAACTAAGATCGGTGACTGACATAATATTTCTTGATAAAATAAATAGAATCCACAACATGCACTAATAGATCCCCACTTAATCCTAGACTGCAAGCACTTGAGCATTGTAGTAACCCATTAAGACTATCTCGAGTGATACTGCGCAGTACAGTATGTGTATTGCACTGCCTTCTAGTTTACCAGGAGGGCCGATAGTTTTAGAGGCTTTGTTGAAACCCTAGTAGACCTGAACCTGGGTCAACCATGTTAAAAGCATAGCTCAGATAAGCACCAACAATGTATCTCATTAGTTAATAAAGTGCCATGTGTCACTTGGAGATGTTTCTCATAGAACTTAGGATAGGAAAAATATTATTAAAATAATATGGGGGGTTCACGGGTTTACGTGAATGCAGAGGTAGGTGAGGAAGTCACCTACGGTAATACATAGTAAGTAATGAGTGTGAAAAAATCTAAGTGTAGGTGAAGTGGAGAGGAGAGGTAGATAGTAGTAAAAAGAAGTTCTAAAATATTATAAGTCTTGAGAATCGGTTGGATGGACTCATATAACATGAAATAAACATCACCAACTCTCACCAACCCACGAACCCATGGTAACTCATATATTTGGAGAAGTTACATAGTAAAGAGTAGTAAAAAGAGTTGGTGCATTATGAAGGTGGCAGAAGTCAAAGTGAATTGTGAGGGTAGCGGAGATAAAACATACTCTTAAGAAATATTACCAACCCGCGAACCGATGGTAAGCCATAGAAAATAAGACTAAGTTAGGAAAGTATAAAATGGATCACATGAAATATGGAAATAAATATGGAAAATATGAAAAATGAAAACAAATATATGGGAAATAAAAGGAATTACGTGAAATTTGGGAAAAGAAAAAGGGAAAAGGAAAGAAATGGAAAAAATGGACAAAGAAAATGGAAAGGAAAATAAAAGGAAATGGGAAGGAAAATGGAAATGAATCTGAACGTGGAAAGGAAAAAGGAAAAATGGCTAAGTGTGGAAAATGGTAAGGGGATTATGAAAGTAGTGAGACAATGGGAAAAATGAGTAAGTATAAAATGAGAGAATGAATAGAGGTGAAGAAAAAGGAGAGGAGAGAGCATGTCACTAAGAAAATTTTTCAAATTTCTTCTTGTAATACCTCCATTGGACTTATGGAAAAAAGTATGAGTATCTTGGTCATGGAGACTCCAATTTTGATTCCGCGAAATGGATGGCGAAGTTGATATCGAGGGCTATGTAATGAACATATAATAGTTGAAAAATATTCATCTTCCAATATCACTTTTTATTATTATTCCAGGAGCGGGAACATATAGGTGACCAAATTTTGGTCAACAAGTATATACGCACCCTTCTCCACTGCAGCTTGCATACACATAAAAAACTAGGGGTTTTCCAGTATTTTCTGCAATTCTGAAACTTTCATCGTCAACCCTTGATGCTACCTCAAGCTTGCATAACTTCATATGTATCAATTAGTACCTGCAATAAACCTTACACAATAATAGATATTCAATGTGCTCAATAGGTGCTAATAGTAGATCCTTTCTCTCTTATTTATACTTTCATGTGGCTTCCTCAAGGGGTTACCTTCTAACCAACTTCACCCAATTTCCTTCTTTTAGGGCTAACCCACTTCTAACCACTTGTCCATTTCTAACCCACTTTGCTACAAATACTAAATTCTCCACTTCTAGTTGCAACTAATTTATTTTTAAATATTTTCTTATTGCAACAACTTAACCCGTGATTAACTCCTAGTTTCACCCATTTGACTAGTCAACTTCTTCTAGGATCTTCTACAATAATTTGACTTCTTTTACCTTATAAATAACTCAAGAGGGTTCTCCGACTTTACAAGGCCATAACTCTCTAACCATGAGGAGTTATGTCACGTTCCACATATCACCAGAAATGGCATGACATGTAGTATCCATCTAGAATAATATTACTTGAAAAAATATTAATCTTCATACCATTATACATCAATCAAACTGAATTCCCTTAGCCATACTATTGGGGCTACCGGAATTTGCTATCGGACTTTCTTCAAGGGTTGACATCAATGAAAACCAACCCAATTAATCAACATAGGTGGTGTCTAAAAACATCGTTACAACACTTAAGCACAACACATTGTAATCAAAATGTCACAATTCATATTGAACATGCACACCATGCTCAACATTATCATAGAACACACATGATAATGACCCATCATTTTTGCTATTTATAGCCTCAAGATCTAACCAACTTCCTTGGAATCAAGAATATGTTGTCCACATACAATCATCGGTGGTTAGATTTGAATTCATCAAATCCACGTTGTCTAGTTGGATCAAAAAGGATGCTCGACCTAATCATCCATGCACCCAACTCATAGTCGATTGCTCGACTGGTCGATCTACCAATCGACTGACTTTGACTATTGTTCAACTATCTGACCGACAATATTTTCGACTACTTGATTGACTGATGTAGATATTTGGTCGATCACTCGATCATTTGTTTACAGATGTTAGTCAACCACCTACCTGACTGTTTCCAGGAGAAGAGTGATGAACCATAAGAACTCGAGGTTCCAACAAGTTCATTTTCAACTATTGCCATAATTTTGAGCACTACACTAATGTTGATCCAAATTAGTGATCAATATTTTGGTCCAATTACATCTCTTTAACTTCTTCCTTCTTTCTTTTCTTTTCTTCTAGGATCTCCTTACTTGGTCTTTTCTTTTTCCTTTCAAAATTTTCCCATACTTTTCCATTTGTTGAGTTACATGGGAGTAGTTATGTTGGAGTAGAACAAGTACTAGACCCACATGTTCTTAGTTCCACAGAACCACAATAACGCTGCCTACAATATGCACCCCTTACTTTCTTTCTCTCCAAAATGCACCTATTTATTCGATACTTAACCATTTTTCTTGAAATGTATATGTGAGATAATTGACCATCCCATTTACCTTTTTCTTAAGTCTCTAGACACACATACCTTCCAACCAACATTTCCTTGTTCTACAAAATACACCTCCTATCTACACGACCCACAAAACAACCATCTCCCATACTTAGTCAATTTTCCTTACTTTGAGTGTGGTCCATTATCATATTTCTTTTCATTCACATACACCCGCCAGCCCACAATCCTGTGCTCAACAAAATGTACCTCCCATTTTTGTGGCCAAAAAAACACTCTCCTCCTATACTTAGTCAAATTTCTTGTTTTGGTGTGAGATTCCTTACCTTTATCCATGTATTTTAGTCCCACAAGTCCACAAGTACATAGTCCTGCATACTACATAATGCACCTTGCAACCTTCATACTTCACCTACATACTTACCACTTTTCACCCATCACGATATCACATCACAACTTCCTATCACATTTATTTTCCCTGCCACATCAACAACATTTATGAAGACATAATGTCTTATTAATTTAGAAAAGATCCCATAGACTTGTTAATAAATTTGAAAATCTTATTGTGCATGCCACAAATCTTGAAATAAGAGTTATGGTGACTAAACAATCAATATTATATGTGTTAAATGAAATAGGAACTGATATCCGAAGTTGTAAATATCGATAGTATTGCCATCTATTTCCATAGCTAAAAGAAATGAAATAACGTCAAGTAAGAAAAATGAGTTGTATTGCGGGGATACACTAAACACACTTGGGTGTAAGAATCAAGAGTTTCAGTGGTCACAGACATACAACTACTACAAGGCTCCTTCTCCAGATGAGAAAAGGATGATTCTGATTTGGACTTCAGGCATAGCCTTAGCTAGTTTTGTTTAAGAAGTAACATATTTTAGAGAGCTTGTTCAATGGCATGCATATAAGTTTACCTCAGAGAAAAGGATAATTTAAATTCAAGGACAATATCCCATTTATTTAGCTCCTTTAGTATTTTCTAGAATGCTATGACTTCTTACATCCACTATGCATTTTAAATGTGAAGAGGCTAATGAATTTATGAAACAACATAAAGGAGGGGAAAAGTTTCTTAGCAATTATTTGGTCGACTCAGGCAGTGACCCTAGTGTTTCCAAGATTGAGGTAAATTCATTAAAATACCCATGTAGGTAATTTATCTGGTTATTTTCTCGTATTATTGGTCTGGAATCTACTGCATCTATACCAAGAAATGTCCTTCATTTTTCCTTGCATGAAAATACCATCATAGACTGGGGCCACATTATTTCTAGTGAAGTTTCATTTCAATTAAGTAATTTGAAAAAGAGTTGGAAATTTTATATGACGTCTTACCTCATTTTTTCTATTGCTTACTATCATGTATTTGAGGATTTTCCAAGGGAAATGAACATTTATTTAAACATGAAACTAGTTTACGCCTGGTATTCAGCCTTGTATAGACACAAAGCTCAATATACATTTTACTCGGTTCACAATAATTTCATTACAGAGTTCAAAAAATTGGTGTTTGGTCTTAGTACGTCAAAATTATCTCTTGAAGCCACCACCTTTCTCGCAGATAAAGGCATTTTTTAGACTACTGAGGATTTTAGCATTGCCAAGTTATTTGGGGATGAAGAACAACCTTTCCTTCTCCCATTTTATGTATCAGATAAGCTTTCTGTTGAGGAAATGTGTAGGCAGTATAAAACTTGTGCCCACTTCTTCAATGAGAAGAGAAAAAAGAAGTTCATACCCCTACCTTGGAAAACTGGAGAAATCACTGTAAAGCACATAACCCATTTGGATGAACTTGCAAGACATCTCGACCAACTTGGCTTAAAATAAGTTGAACTTGTTGAGGGATTTGACCTGAATGATATGTTCACTAAACATATGGTGTCAATTGGTTATTCTTCATGTTTCACAAAAAATGAACAATTGAAATAATGAGGTGGAGATAATTTAGATCTCCCTGATACTACGATTGACCAAGATTTAAATCACATGGAAGAATTTGTCAGTACCAATGAAGGTTACCAATAGCATGGAAGAGAAGTATAAGATACAAGCTCCAATTCACCAACTATTTCCCAGAAGAGTACCCCATCAAGAATGAAGCATAGGACCAATGGTATTGAGATGATAAAAACATCAACTGGAAGTTCAAACGATAGCAATGATAAGGACCCACCAAGGAAAAGTATTGATAAATATCATATTTTTCATACTTTTGTCAGGAGAAAAACAATACACATAAAACAGAGTTAATCATACCTAAAATACAAGAAATCCCATAGGATATGAATGTCAATGGGCTTATTGAAGAACTCAGTTGGTCTGAGCAAAGCCTGTTGGAAACCAAAGAAATCACTGAAGCCCTAGTTACCCAGGAACCAAAGATTTTCTAAGAGGAATCTATAAATTTTCACCATGTGGTCTACAATTGAGCATCCAAAAAATTGTTTCTTGAAAAAGTTAATACAAAAAATAAAAGTTCATCATAGAAATGGAAATCAATTGATTTTGATGGAGTTGCACGATCGAAAATTGTACAATTCCATAGTGCAACTAGAGAAGACTTGAAGCAATATGTCAATACTATGGAAAAGGAAAGTTTAGAATTGAAACAAAGAATAAAATAATTAGAAGTAGTGTGTTAATGCCAAGGCCTTTACTTATAGATCCCCTAAATACAATTCAATCAACACTTGTTCTAGAAGACATCCCAGAAAGAAACAATAAATGAAAAGGATCATAAAGCTTGTTGCAAACAATAATAAAATATGTTGGAGATGCAATACAGAAAAGGATAGACTTGATTCAATAAATTTGGGATCTTTCTTAGAGTGTTTCCAACTTCGAAACAAGAATTATAAATTTTAAAGAATATCTTCAAAATATATATAGAGAATGATGAAGGATTCTACATAGATGTCGTGGGTACATTCTCGACCAAAGTTTCAAGCTTAAGTGATGCCCACATAAGAGACCAGAAACTTCTTTCAAATATCCAAATGAAACACATTAATGCATGTTGGTTGAAGAGGATAACAAATTTGAGAGAAATGGTAAGTGGATTAGATATTTTAAGAAACAAAAGAGGTGATTTATTCTTTAAGATTGTTTATCTCACAAAAGAACTTGATGTCCCTAATATATTACTGAATACAATGCTCTCATCAAAAGAAACAATAATAGAACAACTTAATGTATTAAAAGTATCTTGGGAAAATGAGTTCACTGAAACAATAGAGTTCTTCGAAGAAGAAGTCGAAAGATGGCTAGTTAGGTATATCAATAGAAATGAAGAAGTGGATGAAACATTTCGTAAATTGGGCATGGACTTGAGAGAATTGGAAAATGAATTGTTCGATATTAAGTCAAGGAATGAGATCACAGTGGGCCCCTTGAGGGAATATATTGAAGAATGGTTAAGAAAAACGTTAATCAAAATCATTGAGCCAAAACAACAAGAAACGACTGCAGCGGTTATGCCACCTTATCTAGAAAAAAAATATACAAAAGTCACCTCCAATAAAGTGAAGGGTTACATAAAACTTTCCATCACAATGAGTCAAGCAACAACTTTGTTCCCCCCTTTTAGTCTATTTCTTATACAATCATTTGCCATATTGCCTTTCATTTCTCAATAATCTATGAAACCCGGGATGATATTTGATTGTTTTTATTTTCTCTTTCGAGTATTTTCATTTCATGGTCCATGGGAGCCCCATCCCAATCCTCTTTGAAGGAAAAACACAAAAAAATACTTTTCATACATTTACTCTGTATATTTAAAGACTTATATTATTTTTTTTGAGGTTCCTAGAGAACTGTTTTGGGATATTACATTATTGTAATCTCAAAGACTTTTACTCAAGCATGAGATTTCAAATTTGTATCTATAATAATCTTTTTTGTGTCTGATGAAATGAACATTTAAATTTATCACCCATATGAGGCCCATATTTTCTTATCTACTTTCTGTGGATATTTTTCTCTGTCTTGATGAATGCTATGATGGAAATGTCAATCTTTTCATTATCATACTCAATTGGTTTATGAATTATGTAACATATTGTATATAGTTTATTTTTATAAGATACTTGGTCTCAGGTATTATTTGCATGTAAATATTTGTCTTAAATAATCTTGGTCCTCGTTAGGCCTTGTTTATATATCTACATGCAATTCAGAAACTAAGGAGAACCACCTTTTAGAAAACGTAGAGGGACTTCATCTTCATGAGGTTGACTTTAAGACCATGAAACAACCTTTCTGATTAACAACTAATAATATTAAATATGATATCTAAGGTAATAAAGTGTATAAAACAATATTTCAAAATATTGAAAGATCTATTATGACGAACCATTCAATTGGAATATCCATTGCAGTTTATGGTAGGTCCTAGTTTGGTGATTTGGATTTTGAAAACTTCTAGAGCTAGTTTGATGCATTAAATAGAAATTTTTGGGGTCAAAAATTTTCAAGCTCATCTCCAACCCCTTGATGTTGTTCTACACACAGAAATATTTCAACTGTGTGAAAACCACCTCAATTGGAGTTTGTATGAAAAAGGTTTTCCTCCCACTGTTACAGGATAAATTGGTATATGCAGACACTAACAGATCTCCCTAGATCCACCTGGATCTAGAACAAAACAGGATAGGACATGACTCTTTCTCTAATCTCATGTGATTACATGTGTTGAAGTCGAACATGGTAGAAACCATTCGATTACTGGTCATTGATGAAAATCATTAACAAGTGCAAGGGAAATCTCCATTGATGTCAATGACTCCCAAGGTACCTAAGTACAATTTGAATAAATGAGCCGAAGTCGAACATTCGACGAAATCTCTCAATTAGGGACCAATGATGTGAATCCACTGTCGAAAGCGAAGAGACCTTCCATTAAGGCATGCAGGTTCTAAGGTACTAAAATATTTCTAAGTCTTATTCCCAGATAATGAGTTGGAGTCGACGAAAAAAGACTCATCACAGGAGGGCCTTGATGTATCCCCCATCAATGACACGAAATAAGTAACGAATTTTGAGGGAAAGTCCAAGTACAAATATGATTTGAAACAGACACAGGGAAGGCCGACATGGTAAGAATGGACAACTGTAGATGGCCGACTCAATGGAGGGCTTGTTTAGACTACTCTTGAACATGTGAATGACACGACAATGGTCTTGGTAGCATTGACTCAAAGACGACCCAAGATATGACCTTGTAGTAATTTAGACGAAAGAAAAATGGATTTCCCAACCTGGATTCAAATGACGAACATGGAGTGTCATGTTCAATAGAGACAATTACTACCACTAATACAAATACCGAAACATATCCCTTTCCCAAAATTTCCCCCACCATTTCTGGCGAGTACCTCTTTATTTTTACACAAGCTTGAGGAGGATAACATATGCTTGTTGATGTAAACTCATCCTTCGGATGAGTCCCTCAGAGTATGTTTAACGAACCCTAAGAAGAAGTGACTCAGTCTCGTAAGGTCCTTTCGATGTTTGTTTAACGATTCCAAAGATAGAAAACTCGGGCGTTTTTCATGTTTTGAGAGTCTGAAAAACACTTAAAGCGAAACTCTCCCAATTCGTTTTTCATAAATTAATTTGATGAGATCGAAAAAGTGATAAACTATCGCCCATCGAACGTTTTCTTCAAATACTTTTACGAGCATGAAAAGAACAAGATCGCTCGGCAATATTTTCGTTTTATGGAGCATGAAAAGAGCTTAAATGATACTCCATTGTTTTCGTCATTTTCATGTTACCATGACGAGTACAAAAAGATGACAAAAGTATACTCGGTTGCGTTCTCATGTATTTTCAAGTGCAAGAACGAACGAAGACTGAGCTCGAGGTTTTCCTTACAAAACCCTAAAAAGGTACTCGTTCATGTGACGAATATAAAAAAGAAAAAAAATGCCCGTATACCGTCGCTTATACTTCTAGGTTAGCTATCTGCAAAACACCATACTCACAAAACCATTAGGGTATTAGGTTTTTAGACAAAAGTAATAAAAATAATATAAAAATCAACAAAAAATAGTAAAAAGGTGAATAAATATGGGTAAAAAGGGATTTTTACCATTTCATTGTTACATTGCCAAAAACTTGTCCGACACACCTCCTTTTTTTCTCAAATTTCATCGGTCGATCGGGGGAGCTACAAGTGATCACTTAGCAAATGGTTTTGGCCAACAAGGTAATCTCTTGATTTTTTAACTTTTCCATGGTTTACTTTTGATTTTTATTGGCAATTTTAGAGTTTTGAGTCCATTTTAGGGTCGGTAGGTGCACTCAAGCATTCTTGCAGGTGGGTCATTCAGGACCTGAAAGAATATAAGATTTTCACAAGTGGGCTTCAGTGCACCTGTGAGAATCTCTCACTGTGCAAAAGATTCACCTGCGAGGGCCGAAAAATGGATTTTTGTGTGTGGTTTTGCTCAATGAAAATTTGTTCAAGAGGTTAAAATGAGTTGTTGACTTCCTTCTCATGACTCCATTGCAGGTATTGATCATCACGATGTTGGAATGGAGGGAAAGGGAACACGAGGAGGATGATGCCCTTGCCAAAAATGAACTGCGTACATTTTCTTCTCTCCGGGAATGTGGGGTCTTAAAAATTTTTAGGATTCCGGGCATGAGAGGCCAACTCAGGTTGTTAGAGTACCTGGTCCACATGTGGATGTGGACCAACAAGTATTTCATGTAGGGGTCCACATGCTTTCGCTAGATATCAAGGATATCTATTTTTTGACGGGGTTGTCACGACGTGGATCCCATGCAACTTTGACCAGAGGTAGGGGTGGTGGAATTCCTATGAGCGAGTATGTTCACCAACATTGTGTTCTTGAGGCAGAGATAAGAAAGGGTAAGGTTTCCATTTGGGGGGTCCAATATTTTACCCTACAGACTATCTTGTTTACCATTGCATGCATGGCTGGGAGCGCGGATTCGCACATGGCTCTCCAGAGCTATTTCAAACATGCAATAGAGTGCAGAGAGCCTCAGGTTTTTAACTGGTTGGATGTGGTTCTATGTAGCATGAAAAGGAAATTGACCAAGTGTAGAAGGGGTGACCTAAAACAGTTTGGGTATGGGTCAATTTTGGTGTCTTTCTTCCTTGAGAGGGTCAGGGAGCTGCGTCTACAGGTATATTGGGGTTTATCGGCTCCACGAGATCTAAGGATGTTGAGGTGGTGTAACCTCATGGTTCGGCACGTAGCAGGGCCTATAATCAAATATAATGATTCATTTTTTGACTGGTTGAGGCCCTAGATGCTGATGATTGATGACTACGCATATGCCGGTTTGGATTTCCAAGGAGATCCAGATTTGGTCCTGCTTGAGGATGCTCAGTGGGGTGACTTAGGTGAGAAGTTTACAATTTTTTCTTTTTAAATGTTTTTGAAAATTTTATTATATAAAATGTTTTTATATTTTCGATCCAAGGACTAATCAAAAATTTCTTTTGACAACATAGATGTGGGTTCGTATCGACCACTAGGGACATCTCCCATTTAGAGGTGAGGAGAAGTGGCTCCAGTGGAAAGATGGGATGCTAAGGACTACGAGGTGATTGAACAGAACTTAGAGGGACTGACTGCAGATGTCCCAGACATCATTATTGGAGAGATCTCAAGATGTTATCAGTGCCATACTGTGGGCATGTCTGAGTCTCTAAGTTGATTTCTCTGTAGGGTAGCCCAAGCAGTTGTATGTTATCATGAGAATCATCCATGATGCTATTTTGTGGAAGCTATGGCTTCATATTTTGCGATTTTGATCTTTGGACAAAAACTTTTTGTAAAAACTTTTGATCGTTATATACATATATATGGCTTATACCTGCTTATTTTGTGTTGTATAATACATGTGATGTGTGATTGGTTCATAAATGTCCCAAATGTCTGTCTAACACATAATTATCTAAAGCATCATTCAATGTATTTAGACATCTAGGAATGTGCTGATTTTCGATATAATCAAAATAACGTTCCAAGAGGTGAATTCATAAATGTACCCGTAATAAAGTAGGACTTCGGATAGCATAGACATTACTTAACTGTAGTACTACTAGCTACAAATCGAGTCATATAACAAGGTGGCAGATACCAAGCGAAATAGCATCAATCAACAATTCGATGACGATGCTATATTTTGCGATATTATTGGTCACACGACTGAGGAAAATACCTCATAGACTGATGAGTTCATTTGTAGGTGCGTAAATTTCCCATGCAATAGAAGCTAAGTTCTGAGTACTATGACTAGCAACATTGGCGAAGCCAATGTGGGGTAGCGAAGACTCCGACATCTGGAAATCAAGTTCAACGCAAGGTAGGCAGTCGAGGGCAGAAACCAAATAACAAAAAAGCACACTAAAGTAACACACAAAAAGTATGATACAATAAAATACAAGCACTCATGCACAGATGATATAAGCATAGTACTTCTTTAAGTAAAGCCCATTTTTGGGTTCACTCAAAGGGATACCATCATAGTCCACTAACTCGTAGGCTCCTTTTTCCAACACCTGTCTGACGATATAAGGACTTCGCCACATAGCCTCAAATTTTTCGGCTCCTAACAAATCCTGATCTTGTTCATAAAGAAGAACTAGATCTCCTTCAGAGAACACACATGGTTTGACATGTTTATCATATTGAGCTTTGACATGTTTCTTATGGGTTTCTATAATTAGGGTGGCATCACGTCAGGTTTCGTCTAGTTGCGTAAGATACAATAGACGTTCTTCTTTAGTGGAAGTGTTTGGGAGAAGTTCAATGACGAGATTTAGAGATGGTATCTCACATTCAATCAACAAGATGGCTTATATACCATAAACTAACTGGAAAGGTGAAAACCCGGTAGCAGACTTGACAAATGTCCGGTAAGCCCACAATGTCATGTGCCAACTAGTTTTGTGTATCCCTATCATTCATCGAAGCATGGTAATTAGGACTTTGTTTATTACTTCAACCTAGACATTGGCCTGTGGGTAATAAGGTGTTGAGTTTTCATGGTGAAGACCCAACGTTTCGGTGATTTCGGACATTATAAAGTTTCTAAAGTGGCTACCATGATCAGTTACAATAGCTTGAGGAACACCAAACTAAGCAATGATGTGATTGAATATGAATAGTGTTGCAGTCTTTCTAGTATTGTCGAATGTTGGCATCACCTCGGCCCATTTCATAAAATAATCTACAGCTACAATAATGTATCCATACCCCCCGACCGAGTGAGGGTGACATGTCATGAAATCGATACCCCATTTCGCAAAAGGTCCAACAGAGACTACAGGGTGTAGAGGAGCAGGGTGTGATCGTATTTTATTGTTGTAGGTTTGGCAAGGGTGGAATTTTTAGACAACAATAATACAATCATTGAATAAATAAGGCCAAAAATACCCATCTCGTAAGATATTTTGGGCAGTAGCATACCCAGACATGTGACAACCACATGCTCCAGAATGGAAGTCATTCAGGGCTTTCTCGGCTTCGTCAAATGTGAGGCAGCATCGAAAAACGGAGTCAATCCCATGACAATAAAGAGTATCACTGAGGATAATATACTAACGGGCTTGGTAGCGTATGCGATGATGGTCAGTGCTAGACAAATCAAGCCGGAAAGTCTGGGTCCGGAGATATATGATGATATCCCCATACCAAAGGTCATCGAAACTGATTAGAAAAAGGAATTCATCGGGTAATGAGTCCTCTACTACATTTTCCGTCTCAGAACAGGGAAGGTCGCATATCAATTCAACAAACACCAAGGATTTCTTGGACTTAGCGCGTTCTAATTCTAAGTCATACTCCTGGAGTATTACGATCCATTTGGAGTATTTTCCCCATAGTAATTGGTGTGTAAGAATGTGCTGCATAGGGTTGCAGTTGGAAATCACAGTAGTCTTGTGTAAAAGGATATAGTGCCGGAAACGTTGAACAAATTGGATGGCGGCCAAGGCCAGTTTTTCAACATGTAAATACTTGGTTTTAGTAGTCACGACACTCTGACTCAAATAATAAATGACATGTTCATCATGAGAATCATCCTCCTGGAGACAATCTTTATTAATGTCTTTATAATCAATGCACACGCGGATCGTACCTTGTTTCTTGTTAACCGGAACAAGATTGGAAACCCAGTCAGTTAGAGCCACAGAGTAAATAAAGCCAGCTTTGAGAAGTTTCTCAACTTCAAGCTTGATAGCGGTTGCTTTATGTGGGTGGACCGGACAAAGTCATTGCCAGATGGGTTTAGCACCCGGGTATGTCTTAATCATGTGTACAACAATGTCGGGGTCAATACCCAACATTTCTTCATAGCTCCATGTGAAGACGTCACGAAATTATTGGAAAAGAGACTTGTAGGTGACAATTTCGTCATGGGAACACGAAGCTCCAATATGAACATTTTTGACAACTCCACATTAGATGGATATGTTGAGGGGGATGGTGGGTGAGATATTACTTAAGTTCCCTTCGTAGAACATATCGTGTGTAGACTCGGGAATGGTAGAAATGACGACAATAGTCGACGGGGTCGAGATCCATTGGTAACTCTCAATGGTGTGTTGTTATAGGAAGAGAATAGAACGATGTTGTCCATCATCCCAAGGGGTATCTTCCATGGACATAACAGACATAATCATCTCCCCCGTAGGAAAAATGACGTGGAATGGATCTAGAGATAAATCACCAAGAGAGGGGGTAGAAGGGTTTACCGATTGAATGGCTTGATAAGCAGATTCGATCGGACTCAAAGGCATTTGTTCGCCATAACGAAGATGATCACCAGGGTTGGGTACTATCCATGGGTCGTAAGATGCAGGGGTTTCTCGAACAGAGGTGGAAATCATATTGATCGAGGCGACGAATGGATGTGGAACATCGGGTGGTGGAATGGGAAAAGTACCCATCAAAGAGGAATCTTTAAGAAGACTGAAACCAACATTCTCATATCCAGGGGGTGTTTTTGCAATGAAAGGTACGTTGTTGGTATGTGAATTGGAGTGAAAGAAGGCCAATTGGTCCACCGTAATTACTTTTCCTTGATGTGGGAAACCTACGACATAGAAAAGAGTGGAAACAAAAACACACATGGAATCGATCCAGCTACAGCCAAGTAGAAGGTTGTAATCGAGAGGAGCATCAAAGACCTCCACTTCAACGTTGACCGTTTTTCCTTCTAACATAATAGGCAACAAAGGGAAGACACCGTGAGGCTTAAAACTAGAGCCATTGAAGGCTTTGAGCATGTTGTGGGATTCAGTTAAAGGAGGAGAGTCGATGGCTTTCCAGCAGGTAATAGACATGACACACGTCAAGGCACCCTCATCAATAACTGTTCTACAAATGTTCTTTTTGGAGACAATAACTTGTATTTGGAATACGAGTTGAGGGGGTAACCTTGGAATGCGATCTTCCAAGTAAAAAATTATTAAATTTGTATCGGTAGGGTCCATTCCACCAATAGCTTTCAACAGTGCCTTCCGTTGTATAGGACAACTCTAAAGGACTTCGAGGATGACATCACGGAGGGTGCTTGGGCCAGATCTTTGACAATACTGTAGTTCTGGGCAACATGTGCATG
>JASDQU010186319.1:18178-32191 GCA_032191745.1 Picea mariana | reverse complement strand
AAAATAAGATTTGTTACTAATTACATGCATATCTTGTCTATTATCCCTGGTGAGATACTCCTTACTCACGGTGTGAAACTTAGTTTATCTATAGTGAGTATACCCCATTCCATATATACTGTGTGATAAACCACTGTTTATGTTTTGTACAAGATTAACAAAAGCACTGAGACCAACTGAGACCAACTTTAAGGGTCGCCGGTACAACTGTGTGGCTCCCTTGTAACTTAATATAGGGTTTCAACACTAACAAAGTGGATATAATGTGCGGCCTCTTGCTTACGAGCTCAAGTTCTCTGGTTTGTTTACAGATTCATTACCAGGTTTCGAGTTTACCTTTGTTTAGTTGGTGCACACTTCGAATGGTGGTTACACTGTCAAATAACCATTTTTCGTTAATAGACATTTTCCCTTTTGTTTCATTGTTATAGCTAAAAGCTTATCTCTACCCTAGGAATGGTCGAGAGCCTCTCTGGTTATATGCAGGTCGTTAATATCTTATATTTATCTAGCTCATAATTACTTAAATAATATTTTTAGGTTTCTTTAAAAATGAAAACTTTAGTTTTGTTTTAAAAGCAAACTCTGAGTTTAATATATATGCGTCGAACCTTCTTGGCTTCCAATTACTCTAATCTTTGTATAAAGATAGCAATTAATAGAACTTTTAAGTATTATTTCATTATTTATGAGTAGTCTCTCTCTTTTTAATCTTTATGTTCCGGTTTATCTTACTATACTTGTAATTCTAATATATAGATAAATAGTATTCTCTCGAGTCTTTACTCAATGGAAAACTATTTAGGGCTAAAACATAAAATATTTTTGTTCCTTTTTTTTAATCTTTATGTTCTGGTTTTTCTTACTATACTTGTAATTATAATATATAGATTAGTATTCTCTCTAGTCTTTACTCAATGGAAAACTATTTAGGGCTAAAACATAAAATATTTTTGTTCTCTTTTTTTTAATCTTTGTGTTCTGGTTTATCTTACTATATTTGTAATTATAATATATATAGATAAATAGTATTCTCTCGTCTTTACTCAATGGAAAACTATTTAGGGTTAAAACATAAAATATTTTTGTTCTTCTCTACTCATAGAGTAGAGTTGTACATAGAAATAAATGTAACGTGTTATTCTTTAAAATGCATGCAAACTTGTTATCTGTTTTTTTTTCTCAATAATGCTTCAATATAATAATGAATACAAATATTTAATCCTTTTTTTCATAACAATTTTTCTTACATAATAAAATATGATTAATAACCATATAATTTTTTTTGTTATAGTTAGAGAAATCTTAACAAAGGACTATATCAAATTATGTATATTTTTTATAGTGAGAATTAACACACTTTAATAGAACATAAACAAGTCAATTAAATAAATAAATATATGTGAATATGTTTCAAAATTTGAGGAATTAATTGAATAGAGAACCAATTTCTCCCAATTATAGTTATAAATAGCTAAGATTAATTTTTCCTTTCACCCTTAAGTCTAAATCATTATTCCACAGGAAATGAAAAATTTGTAAAACTATATCTAGATAAATCAGAGTTGATTCTTTCTCAAAACCCTCAAACTCAATTATTTCTCACAAGTACTCAACAACTTTCTGCCTCCTCTAGATTTTTTTTTCTTCTTTTTTTATAAAAAACAAATAACTTTCTTAGGTATTTTTTCCAAGTTAGCCTCATCCCTAACGCTAGGAAATATTCTTGGCCTAACTTTTTGCTAGCTTATTCCCTCACATGACACATATTTAAAGTAATATTTACAAAAATATTCATCATCATCGATGTTTATGATCATATAAATCAAACATAAGTTTTTATAACATAAATCCTAAAAAAAAAAAATATTCAAATGTTTATAAATGGAGGGACATTACACGTCCTCACATCAAAAGCTTACTTTATTAAAAATAGTGTAAAGGAAAATAAACATTCACCAAAAACTATACTTTAACCACAAATAATATTCTCATTTATAAAAGAAATAAAATATTATAGGCATGAATTGATCTTCAATAAAAGTCGAGGTTTAAACCCCTACCATTTCAATAAAAACTTAATTCTAAAGAATAAATGGATGTTAAGCAAATCCTCTTAATTGTAAATTCTAAAGAATACATGAATGTTTACTAAATACTGAAATTAAAGAAAAGTGGACTTTGTTCAATAAAGTTTTAATTTTAAATTGTAAAGAATAAATGAATGTTTACCAAATATTGAAATAAAAAAAAAGATGTATATTAATATTCCTTAAAGTATACCTCGGATGGGGTGACACGAGGCTCTGCGGTGACAATTGGAATAGCACTCATCTCGGGCATAAATGACGATGGTCGCCACCCACAAGTCTGCATTAACGATGGGGGACGGCCATAGCTGCAGCTATACGATGGAGGGACTCCTCCCTCGCACGACCATTTACGCCCACAACGCACTCGGCATGGAAGGGGTTAAGTGTGGATAGGTGACCTCGGCTGCTGGTTATTTTCTTTCTTATGTGCCCGGACAGAGTGGGACTGCTCCTGCTTCGGCTCTGCTTTTCGCTTGGATGCTCTGGTGCAGTCCTGCACTCCTCTCGCCCTGGCTCACCACATCTTCGTTGCATTTAGGTAATGATTTTTTGGGTATTTTGTTTCTGTGTGCGCCGAGACGGAGTTGATCTAATCATGCTCCGCACCTGCAACTGCTCTCGTCCTGGCTCATTAGCTTATCACTGCAACCGCTCTGTTCATTCACTCATCCCTCAGATACTATGGCTAGAAAGAGAGGCAGGCCTTGCCATGGCGCGACTTGGAATGCCCATAAGGTGCAGTGGCGATGGAAAGAGAAATTGGAATGCGCTTTGGCTCTAGCGACCTCCATACTTCGGAAGAAAGCTCGGGCAGAGAAATTGGCGTTGCTCGCCACCATTGCTGAGTCGGGAGCTGGCTGTAGTCGAGATGCTACGACAATCATGCCGGGAAACTGGCAGGAGGCTGCGACTGAGGATGAGTTTCCCACCTGTGTCGTGGTGGAAGACGCGTTCATGGAGGACCTGTCGATTGCAGAGAAGCCCCACAAAGGGAGGAACGCAGACCCAATTTGGCACAGGAAGATGATATCCTCGGCTGCATTGTTGAAGAAATCCCCTAGCCAGGCGACAACAATCCCACTAGCCACGACATGCAGGTAACTGGAGCAGAAATGAAGGGTGCAGAGGTTGATGCGGACCAGAGGGAGTTCGACGCTGGTTTTGGAGCGGCGGTGGACTCGAGGAATGTTCCCCTTAGCGACGTGGGTGGCGGTATGCATGGCTATCTCCTCCACGTAGAGCACCTGGCTCTGGTGTTCGACCTTCGTGGCCACATGTCTGACCTGGAGCATAGGGATCTTCTCATGGGCCAGTGCCTGGACATGCTCCTTGATGCATATTCCAATGTTCCATCTCAACGGAAGTGCCCCCTCTGCGTGCAGGCATTTTCCATCCCGGCTAGGTCCACGTGGTAGACTGGCGAGGACGACAGGTCAATGGGTACCTAGGTTTATATTCTCTCTTGGTTCCTAGTCTTATTGTGTTACTGTTTTATGTGCATTTGGACTATCGAAATCTGTCCTGGTTTCCTCCGGGCAGGACAAATGCCACTTTACTTCTTGTTTTATCATGCTACTGCTATTTTCTCTCCACCTATGCTGGTTTCCGGTAATCGACAGCATTTTTGGTGACATCAGACCTATACTACTGTATATTTTTTCAAAGTTTTATTAATCTAATATAGCAGATTCCACTTTTTTATTTAAAAAAACAAAAAAGTATAAATTTTAGATAATTATTTTATCCTAAGTTTTAAGGATGGGGACAAGTGGACCAAAGTAGCTCTTGACATGACAAGTGTCAAGTTGGGAACATGCATACATATATCTTGGACTTAGTTCATTTTGGGGGATCATTCATTCCATCAACATTCACTCACTCATCCAGTTGTCCTCTATATCTTTTTGTTACTATCATTGTATGTGTAACCATACTGATACTCATACATGTACCTGATTAACTTGAGAGTTGGACTGAAGAAGTAGGTTTTCAAGCCCATGGGATACTGAAGAGGCAAGTTGTCAGTCCCATGAGCAATTTCTCTCTAGGTGAGAGAATTGCTAGAAATTTATTTCTGGAAGGTTCCAAACTAAAGCTACAGGGCTCTGAGACTTCTTGTTTGGCCAGTTGTTGAAACCCAAAAAGGAAGTGGGGAAGATGAAGGACTTTTAAGAAAAGAAGGGGAACACTTCCTAGGGTGGGAGGGACATGTGGGGAATAAGGGAATGTAGGCTGTTAGTTTGAGTTGGCACCTGTGACAGAGTCTTTCCTATTGTCTCAGATACATCATCCTGGTTAGGAATCCATTTACCCGGGTGGATTTTAGTCCCATCTCGAGAGTGACGCACCCAATTGGTGATATTTTTACCATGATAAGTGTCAATTGTGTGTTAAATGACATGTTGCATTATTATTTATGTTTTTAATTTTATGGGTTTTTCATGTGTGTGGTTTATACCTATCTTTATATTTATGGGTATTTTTTGTCGACACTACATGTATATGTTTAGTGTTATTTCCATATGAATCTGTGCATTTACATATGTATTTATGTGTTTTAATTTTTATATATAAAGTTCTGCAAGAGTTTTTGTGTATATATGTTTTAATTTGCATACAACTCAAAAATTTTATGTGACATAGCCTAGTTGGATGTTGGGGATATTACAATATGTTCAATAAAGTCGAGGTTTAAATGCCTACCATTTCAACAAAAACCTAATTCTAAAGAATAAATGAATGTTCATCAAATCGTGTTAATTCTAAAGAATAAATGAATGTTTACCAAATATTGAAATTAAAGAAAGATGGAGGTTCTACATAGAAACATAAATAAAGGGATTCTTAAATGCACTCGAGAGAGAGCCCATGGCCACTAAAACAAAATCAAAAGCTTAATCTTTTTGAAGGTCCTAATTTATTTTCGCTTTAATGTATATAATATAGACCCTAACCCTAATAAATGTAATAAATAGTTATCATAACCCTAATATTAAGAATTAATTAGTTTTTAATGAAATATAACTGTCTCCTCCTGCCATAGAATTTTGGTTGTAAATTTCAATGTTAATTGGTTTACATAGAAGGAGGTAAATTTGTGAGGGAATATGAAACCAGTGAAATATTTCCATCTCTTAGTCAAACCAAAAAATTCTAGCTGAGAGTGAGTATTGTATGCCATTATAAAGTTAACTATGTCTATAGGATGGTATGCATCCCACAAGACATGGGAAGAAGTATCAACACATGGCATGTGTGCAAAGGTGCATATGATATCCCCAGCATATTTTCCTAGCTCATAGAAAGCATGAGTATCATACATGGATTCAAACCTACATAATTCTTAAACAACACCACTATCATGCAATTTCTACACAACATCATAGGTATTAATTGTATTAATATTCTTATCATAGCTAGCATGATTGTGCACTACATCCATACTTGCATCTTACATATTGCAGAAGATTATATTGGAGGCTCGATGCTTGTATTCAAGTCCAGAGAGAAATTATACCCAAACACCATACTATTTATTTCCTTAATGCATTACTTTTCATTGTTCTTGTGTTCCCACAAGATTATATTGGAGGCTGGAAGTTTGTATTCAAGTCGAGAAAGAAATTATACCCAAACACCATACTATTTATTTCCTTAATGCATTACTTTTCACTGTTCTTGCGTTCCCACAAGAAATGTGGTGCACATACGGGAGGCCCTAATCCAATGAAAATGAATTTTCTTGCATTAGATTTACTTTTCATTGTTATTGCGTTCCCACAAGAAATGTGGTGCACATACGGGAGGCCCTAATCCAATGAAAATGAATTTTCCTGCATTAGATTTATAGAGATGTTGCACATCCATCCGTGAGCAACATCCATCATCCGTGAGCAGCATCATCCATCCGTGCAGTTTATGCTTTGGCATAATGCTCCCTCCTCATATTCGCTTCTTATAGGAGAAAAGATGAAATTTGAAACATCTCCAACTTAGCATCACTTTAGTTAATTAGAGGTGATTTCTTTATATAATTAATTAAATATGAAAAAGTAAACACATAAACTTATGTCATTGTAAAAGTTAAAAAATTTAAACTAAAAAATTAATGGTTAAAATCACAATTCTTAATTTATTCTAACTAAATATTGAAATCACAATCCTTCATTAAATATTGTAAAAATATTAAAAAAATAAACAAATATATAATATTATAACTAATAAAAATGAACGAAATCATGTATACTAAAGCTTAAGGAAAAATGTGAAACAAAACCCTATATTTTAAATAATTAAAAACATCCTAAGTATGTGTGTTCATATATAGACATAGTGTTCATATATAGACATAAAAAAAATATCCTAATTATGTGTTTTAATATATAAACATAAATTAAAAAGATCCTAAGTATGTGTATTCATATATAGACATAAAAAAATATCCTAATTATGTGTAGTAATATATAGACATAAATAAATAGTTGAGATGAGATTCATATGTGTAAGTCATATGCATACAATGTTCAATAGTGTTCGTAGGGATGTCTTTTGACCTTTCCACTTACACATGCCACTACGATCACTCAAGAATTCCAAGGGAAGGCATTGCAATTCATGTGTACATCATGGCTACGCTCAAATCGTAATTTTTTGCAAGTTGGTCTGGAACTTATAACTTTATTCACATAAATACAGAAGTTAAAATCCTTGACTCTTCCCAAGGCATCGAGAAACGGCTAGAAAAGTAAACTGAATCCACCTATTCTTCGTAAGAATTCGAGAAGAGGTTATTCAACGCATATTCACGTCTTCTTTCGGTTTTCTAGAAGAGAGAGTTGTCTGCTTCAAGGCATTTTAGGACCATGTCGAGTAAGACCTCCACATAGCTTTGAAGGTCTTCTATGAATACTATTTTTAATTTTCCTGTTACAATAACATCATAATGAATATATATTTATAATAATAATTTTTTAATTGTGTATTATTTATTTTAAAATTATTATATTAAGTACTTTAATACTTTTAAATAAAAGATCATAGATAAAATAAATTTATAAATTTTAATATATTATATCTAAATATTATGATTATAAATAAAATTAATATTATTTTATATTATATTTACTAAATTGTACTATAAGTAATTGTTATATTAAAACTTAGATATTTTAGTTTTCGAATATTATTATTATTTATATTATTAAATTTAATAATTATATATATATATATATATATATATATATATATATATATTATTTTAAAGAAATATAATTTAAACAAACAATTATTCATTATTAATTCATCTCCTACTTAAAAAAATATAATATATATTTTTTAATGATTTTTTAATTAATCATTAAACTATGATGAATATATTGTATTAATCACAAAATTAAATAAAATACATCATAAATTCATAAATTCATGGATCACCACAAAAAATATAAAAAAACATAAAATAATAATATAATAATAATTTATTTTTAAGCTCTAGTAAAATAAAGCATAAAAAAAACACCACATAATAATATATACATAATAATATATACATGATAAATCTACGATTTAAGATAAACGCAAGGTATAAATAATATCTTTTCATCAACATTTCGTCAAAATTTCGGAGATATGTAAAGGAATCACGACTTTGCACAATCTAGAGCCTCGGACCATCACTGCGCTGCGGAGGAAGAGCCTGACATTGAGTAGTTTTCACCGCTCCAATGTGCATGTGGAACATTATCTCCTCCTACATGAATTTCCTCCTTAAGCCTCCATCCAACTTCGTCGTCAAATCTTTAAAATCTTTTTCTATTTTTCTAGATGCACTTCGGCGCCAAAAACTCCGTATATATAATATTTTTTAGCTTATCTATTGGCATTTATCTTTGAGGCAACTTGTATGAACAGTTCTTCAAAATAGATTAGAAGGTCATGCCGGAAAAGATATGCAATGATGGGATTGCGCAGGGAGACTTAATGGACATTCCGGGCTTCAGATTTTATCCCATAGAAGACGAGCTGCTGGGTTTTTATCTGAAGAAAAGGATCCAAGCAGTCCACCCACTGATCTTCGATAAAATTATACCGACATTAGACTTGTATCAATATGGTCCCTGGGAATTATCAGGTGTACTTAACTCTCTGCTTCTTCCATTGTTTGAATTTAAAATCAAATTTTTCAGACAGTATCCACAGATCTGTTGCAGGTTTGGCTCAAGATGTTGGGGACCGACAATGGTTCTTCTTCATTCCAAGATATCATAAGAAATGAGCTTGACCTAACAGATTGACCGTGTTGGGCGACTGGAAATCCATCGGTTTAGAGAGAAAAGTTCGCAACGAGCTACTTCACTACATAGGTCTCAAGAAAATCCTGGTTTTTAATGAAGGAAAACCCCCGCAAGGGCAGAAGACAGACTGGATCATGAACGAGTATAGAATGCCAGATTTGAGCTTGTCTGCCGCAAAGGTGATCAGTTTCCCTATTCTTTTGGTTTAGTGCCAACCCTGATCTATTCAACCCTGAGAAAAATAAATACTGAAACAACAGTTTTCTTCACCTTTGCATGCAGTTTAATAAACATCGATAACTCCCTCTCACATACTATTTAATAAACATTGATAAATGAAAGTCAAATACTTCTTATTAAATCTCCCTTGGATCTTATTTAATATCAAATACTACTTACTTAATCAAAGGTTTTATGGGTTAAATTAAAGAGTTCTTGTTTTGGTGGTTTTGTTAAATGAATATAAGTTGCCATACGCAGAAGAAGACCAATATGGTGTTATGCGGGATATATAAGAAGGTTGTTACTCAGAATTCCATTGAACAACGAGAAAAACCTATTGACGTCGGTAAAGAGGAACCTGGTGTTTCAAGTGATGAATATGAACAGTGGTTTCACTCACCGACCCTTAATGTCAACTGCCAATCAATTCAGACAGAGGCTAAAGTTTCTTCATCACATTATCTCGATCACAAGGGTGTATGTTTGTCTCTAATTAAAAAGAATGATAATTTTGTTAGAATTGTAAATGCGGAAAACACAATTTACATATGATAATTAACAATAACACAAATAAGAAACTCACCCAAATGTTGGGCTATGCCCACGAAGCATAGGCATCGGTTGTCTTATTATTCAGATCATGGAGATTATAACAGACTAGCAAGTTATCACTTTGTCTCTCTCTCGGCCTCTAAGTGCGTACATGTATTTATATAGATTTACAACAAACTGATTATTAAATGCAATCCCTATCCATATTCTAACTTGGTCTATTTTAGTTGCCACCAACATAGAATAATAGGATCCAAATCCATCTTTGAAGGAATTCGTTGTCAGCAAATCCCAACAATCTCCACCTTGACAACAATTAACCTGATACCTTGCTCCTTCCTTTTGTTCAAAACCCTTTCTGCAAGCCAATAGAAGCCAAGCACCACTGCAACTTCTCTAATAAAATTGGTTTCAAGATCTCACCTGTGTGACTTGCACGAGTTTGGATTTCTTGAGGGATCACTCCACCTCCAACATGTCTTCCACAACTATGTTGTGAGACATACTTAGTGATAGATATCTTTCTATCCAAAGCACATGTAAAATATACATTACAATTATCACAGACCATCTCAGTGTAACCATTATAGGTGACATTTTTTCTTCTCAAATGCTGAAGCGGACATTTCACTGCAACACCTGAATCTATCGTGTATCTGACAACATCATTAGCATGTGACACATCTGGTCTTAACCATTTCATCAGATAGAACAGACCTCCTACTGAACTTACACGAGACATAACCTTTTCTTCTTTATAGAGAGGCCCTATGCTTGAAGAAAACTCATAATGGAAAGTAAGAGGGATAAAAACCGATTTTACAATGTTCATATTGAACTCCAACCACAACTTACCGTTACCATCTTTGTATACTTCCATCCCGATAATTTGATTTTCTGCTCTTGATCCCTCATTTAAATTGTCTTGTCCACCTGAGTCATTTTCTTACTGATTTTATCCATGCTTCGGCTTGCATCGATCATATAATCAAAAAATAACATCAAGACTATGAATGTACTATAAACTGTATAGTCATCCATACTCTTTGAAAAATTCTGACTCGCTATGAAGGATTCAAACCTCTTGTATTTTTGTCTGGGTACCAATAGGCCATACAATGAATTATCTAGCCTGCAAACAAAATTACCATTGTGATCTTGAATCAATCCTTTTGTTTGTTCCATACATACTATATCTCTGTCAATGACCTTGTGAGAAATAGGATCCCACACACAACATCCCTTTATACCACCATCATAACTTGGAGAGATATAAAACAAGAAGGAATTCGGAAACAAAGATTTTAAGTGTGGAAATGATTTACCACTTACCAGTACCTGCAATTCTTTATTTCTCTTATGACCTTGATGATTCTTCCATAAACAAGAATATACATCTGTCACTTCAGATGCCACTCGAGTAATCCCTCCCAGCTTATAAAGGTTATCAACCTTTGTTGCCTTCATCACTACTAAACTACCTTTCGACAATGTGAGTGCTCCACCTTGACTTGTATACTTATATACACAAGAATCCAACACTCCTAATGAAATCAAATTTGATTTAAGCTCAGGTACATATCTAACATCCGTTAATTCCCTAACAATACCATCAAACATCCTGATTCTTATATTGCCAACCCCAACAGTTTTACAAGGAATATCATTTCCCATAAACGCTACACCCTCATCAACAAATTGGTAAGAAATGAACCAATTTCTATGTGAGCACATGTGGTGGGAGGCACCTGAATCTAACTTTCATTCTTCTTGATATTGTAAATTACTAGAAAAAGATAAAACTTGATTACTAATACTTGAATTTGTTACAGTCAAATTTGCTTCCTTCGTAGATTTATCCTCAGATTCCTTTCTCTTCCAACAATATTTCTTAAGATGTCTTGTTTTTCCACAGTACCGTCATTTTTCTTTACCCTTTCTCTGGCTTGACTTAGATCGATAAAAAAATTCTCTCATTCTTCTCTTTAGTTTGACCTCTGGCCAGCATCACCTCTAAAGTTGAGGTTTCTTTACTAGATTTTCTCCTCATCTCCTCAACTAACAAAGCTCCCACAATAAGTCATAATCTAAAACATCTGTTGAGCTAAAGCTAATAGAGGTGACTAGATTATGCCAAGACTTAGGCAACGAACACAATAGTGTAATAGCCTTATCCTCATCTTCAAATTTAACTTCCATATTAGTCAATTGAACTATAAGGGTATTGAAGGTATTTAAATGGTCAACAACTTTTGTACCTTCTTTCATCCACAAACTGTACAAATGTCTCTTCAAGTAGATTATGTTCGTCAAGGACTCCGTCATATATAGACTTTCCAACTTGCTCCATAAGCCTGATGTTGTATCCTCTCCTACGATATTAAACAGAACATCATCTGCCAGACATAAACGAATGGTACTAAGAGATTTTGCATCCATATCTTCACATTCCTCATTCGTAAGGGTTGTTGGTTTCTTTAACTTGTCTGCCAATGTTATTTGCAGCCCTCGTTGGACCAGTAAATCCTGCCTCTTGAGCTTCGAGAGCTGAAAGTTGTTTTTACTGCTGAACTTTTCAACTTCAAACTTCAAACTCTCCATCTTAACCATTATCACAAAAACCTCATAATACCCAAATCATTGCTTATAATAACCAAAGTATTTTAAATATGGAAGATTAATAATGTTAACAAAAAATGTTTAATTAAAAAATCTTTTTTACCCCCCTCACTTTCTATTAAAAAATAAAATTCATAAAAGAAAAAACTTTTTACAAAACATCCCCCCACGTGAATTTATGCTTCTAATATAATATCATATAATATAAATTCACTTTTTCATCAATCCTCCACCACACAATTTTAATACCTTAAACTTTTCAAAAAAGAGACCAAACCATAAATTAGTTTCACTCCATAAAAATACATGCGAGTTAATTTCAGGAGACCGTGGCTTTTGATTTTCAAAGGAGTCGCTACACCTCACACTACTACTCGAGTGTGGTGAGTTTGCATCTCTCGATACATTTGGAGTGCGACAATTTTGAAAGAATTATGTACTGTTTCTCAATCCTAAACTGCGGCGATTTCAGTTTTTTTGCACCAGCATAAGTTCGATTAATAAGATGTTGCATCCTTTGAGAGGAGGGACCTGCGACAATGTAGAAATAGATGCACCTCACAGAGTTGTTGCTTCTCCAAAATTTGATGCCCTCGACATCTCTCTTCCAACCAGCTCCTCTGATACATATCACGTATGATAATTAACAATCACGCAAATAAGAAACTCATCTAAACGTTGGACTACTTCCACTAGGCATAGGCATCGGTTGTCTTATTATTCAGATCATGGAGTCTTATTATTTAGATCATGAAGATTACAACAGACTAGCAAGTTCTCACTTTATCTCTCTGCCTCTACGAGCTTACATGTATTTATATACATTTACAAGAAACTGATTATTAAATGCAATCCCTTTCCATATTCTAACTTGGTCTATTTTAGTTGCAAGCAATGAAGAATAATAGAATCCAAATCCATCCTTGAAGGAATTCGTTGTCAAAAAATCCCAACAAATTCTAGTCTCTTTGACTGCCTGAAACTGATCATGTTCTATGAAAAAAGTATAATATTGAAGACCCCTAAAAGCTGCAAGCCACCGCAATTAGAAGTGCCCAACTTATCGATGGACTTCTGGTTTAGCCAACCGATAGAAACTCCTTTTTCTCTTTTGTCTATCCAATACCATGAAACATCCTGATTCTAATACTGCCAACCCCAACATTTTTACAAGGAATACCATTTCCCATAAACACTACACCCTCATCAACAGATTGGTAAGAAATGAACCAATTTGTATGTGAGCACATGTGGTGGAAGGCACCTGAATCTAACTTTCATTCTTCTTGATATTGTAAATTACTAGAAAAAGATAAAACTTGATTAGTAATACCTGAATTTGTTACAGCCAAATTTTCTTCCGTCGTAGAGTTATCCTCAGATTCCTTTCTCTTCCAACAATATTTCTTGAGATGTCTTGTTTTTCCACAGTACCAGCATTTTGCTTTACCCTTTCTCTGGCTTGACTTAGATCAAAAAAAATTTCTCTCATTCTGCTCTTTAGTTCGACCTCTGGCCAGCATTGCCTCTAAAGTTGAGGTTTCTTTACTAGATTTTCTCCTCATCTCCTCAACTAACAAAGCTCCCACAATAGAGTCATAATCTAAAACATCTGTTGAGCTAAAGCTAATAAAGGTGACTAGATTATCCCAAGACTTAGGCAACGAACACAATAGTGTAATAGCCTTATCCTCATCTTCAAATTTAACTTCCATACTAGTCAATTGAACTATAAGGGTATTGAAGGTATTTAAATGGTCAGCAACTTTTGTACCTTCTTTCATTCGCAAACTGTACAAATGTTTCTTCAAGTAGATTCTGTTCATCAAGGACTTCGTCATATATAGACATTCCAACTTTCTCCATAAGCCTGATGTTGTATCCTCTCCTACGATATTAAACAAAATATCATTCGCCATACATAAACGAATGGTACTAAGAGATTTTGCATCCATATCTTCACATTCCTTATTCGTCATGGTTGTTGGTTTCTTTAACTTGTCTGCCAATGTTATTTGCAACCCTTGTTGGACTAGTAAATCCTGCATCTTGAGCTTAGAGAGCTCAAAGTTGTTTTTACCGCTGAACTTTTCAACTTCAAAATTCGAACTCTCCATCTTAACCAACAAAAACCTCATAATACTTAAATCATTGCTTATAATAACCAAAGTCTTTTAAATATGGAAGATTAATAATGTTAACCAAAAATGTTTAATTAAAAAATCTTTTTTACG
>JASDQU010186318.1:0-20628 GCA_032191745.1 Picea mariana | reverse complement strand
TCCAGATGCATCTGCATTTGGCATCACAGATGACCCAAAGTACAATAATAAAAAATACGATGACAAACAAAATTATGACATATATGTACTCGTAATGATAAGATTTCTCATCGGGTGCCTTAAAAGGATCTTCCGAGTTCATGGCTGAATCTTCAAATTCTCCTGTATGAAATTGAGACCACGGAATTTTTCTTTGAAATGGTGCTGGTCTGGGGAAAGCACAAGCCTCTGGCCCCAGCCCACACAACTACTAAAACTACACACAGATTCACATATTACATGGTCTTCGAGCCATCAATTTCTCCAAACAGGTAGCGCCTCCGACGCCTTTATGACTCCAGAAAAGACAGAAAAGGTTCTGAGTTCCGGTGAAGAGAACCGTGCGGGCGAGTCCTTGCTTTAATCATTTTACGAGCCAACAGGATGCGGATCGGCTTCCCACGGATTGACGATTGGGTAGCCCATGCTCGTATGATCGAATCTGAAGCGACACAAATTCCCAGATCAAGTCATTCGCTCGGCTTAAACCAACTTTGGTAATTTATAATTTAGTTCTTGATTAATCACTGTATGAATTTATAACATACTATCTCTTAACTATAAATAATAAATGTTAAAAAATATATTAAAAAAAGTTAAAATAGTAGATGATAAAAGAAATCCGATGTCACATTAATAATGTTTTTTCTATAATATATGCTAAATATAAGCCTATTTATAGATATACAGATCTCAAATCTCTCGGCTGGGTAGGTTAGGGTAAGGTATATATACTTCTATAAACTTTACTTATTATTATTATTATTATTATGTGTTTGTTGCTAGTTATCTGTGGATCCATAAAGATATTTGCAAATAATTGAATCATATATTTATATGAATGAATAATTATATTTATATGAATAAAATTGACACACAACTTTATTATTAATAAAGTTTAAATAATAAAATTTTGTTAATATTAACATAAATATTATGCTATAATATTGTATATTTTCACATGGATCTACAGTGCAATTCAAATTGGCATCCATGTATTCAAATTCAATACATATTGTAATGAGAAACTAGTTCTTCTAGCTGGTTCCCCATCACTCCACTTCTGGGTTTTTATAACGTATTTTGACCATCACATATACTCCTCTGACCTCACACATTAGGGGGCATTTTTTATAGCAAGATTTTCCTCACCCTATCCAATCTTGCACAGAAGGCCTTTTTATATTTCCCCATCCAAACTTGTCATCCCTTTTTGCAAATCCCAGAGCTAAAAATACGTTTTTTCCACATATACCCACCTTGCCTACTATACATCATGCGTATACATAGATTTCACTACTAAAACCCATGAAATGTTCCCAGAAATGAAAAATGGTGTCGCGTTTCCATGTCATGATAGGAGATCAATGATCCTTGGCCTTCCATATAATGGAAACATTCGGACTTGGCCCTTCATTTCCGCTTGAAGGCTATAAATGGGCCAATTCCTTGCAATGGAAAAGAGTAGAAAGAATTCAACTTTGAGAGCAAAGTTACTCTGGAGGAATTATTCACTTCACATTGATTCTGCATCCCTTTGTCCTTTAATTCTAAAAATAGTGTTCGGGCCCCAAGCTCTTCCCTTATTGAGTGATAACTCCATTGTCTCTCTTACATGAGCTTGCCTTTGGTGGAGGATTGATGTGATGGAGGCCCAACTGGAATGGAATTATTTTATAGGTTCCAAACTGTGCCGACACAGAAGTTTGTAAATTATTCACTTTTGTTGATCATATCTTAATAGAAATAATATTTTCTCGTCCAATTGATATCTTGCAAATATTTGAATTAATATTCCATGGGCATATTTCTTATGAATGTCAATGGATTATGCTATTGAATGTGCTAACATCATATATTATCACCATATGATTGCCTTGCTTGGTTTTTGAGGACTAGTTGCAGGTATATTGCTTTGGTTCAAGTGTTGAACGGTGGACTTCATTGAATGTCTGGACAAGGTAGGCCTTTTATCTTGTCTTTCTAGAATATTTGTTTATATATCATACTTGAGAATAGAGTTTATTTCTGCAATCATTTCCTTCTTTTGTGGTTTTCCCCTAGCCATAGAGATATTTTCCTCGTAACAAACCTTACCTATAACCTTGGATGATATGCTACTTCATTTTTCATGTTGTATCCTGTGGAACATCCAGATATCTTCTTTTTGGTGATTTTCCTTTTGGAAGTTATGAAGAACTAGCACCATCAAAAAATTTTGTAGCATATTTTTTTATTCGGAATTTTAGGGTTTTTCCAGTAGAGAATATTGGGATCCAAAACAGAAAGAAAACCAATCCAAAATTCAAGGAATAAGTGACAGAGTCTATCTTAGGCATAAATCATTTCCATATTTTGTGCAGACGATTAAGAGATTCGATCAAGCTCAATCATCCATAAATATGATCATTCAGATGTCTCCATTTTTACTTGATGAATCATAACAACAAAATTGACAAAGGATCATTATGAGATTTCAAGATAGTTTTTCAAGTTGAAAACATAGCACATGGAAGACAATCAACAGTCAAAGGAGATTTCCAGAAATTCATTAACAGTTAGAGTAGACAGGTGGCAGTCAAAACCATATCCAGGACACATAGCAGAAAATCAAGGAAGTTGTCATTTCCATATTTAATGACTCGATATTGAAGGCACAAGACCATCAAATAATTGGTGACAAAGCATGTCATATGGAAATTGTAGAATTTGATCCTAATAGCTTCCCGATTACTTGCCACAATTTTAGATGTCTTTTATTTTTATTTTTAGTTTGTTGTTAGATATTTACTCCAAAATTTTTGTAACAGTTAGTAATTGCAGTTTTCTATAAACTCTATGATTTGTAATGTAAAAAGACGAGGGGGATTCAGTCTGAGGGACTGAGAGAGAGATGCAGAGGATGAACATCCTATGTAATATTTTGAGAAACTTTATGCAAGACTTATATGTAAAGATTTCAACTGATAACAAAGTTTATGATCGGTTTGTTTTATCGCTATCCTCAATTCATCATTTCGTTATTTTTCATATGCTTAAATGTGTTTTGCTTCTATAGGATATATGTATGCAATTTAGTGCTGAGAAGACTATAATATAGGATATATTGTAGTTTTCTCCATCGGCCACGTTTGGGACTTATATTCACAGTCAGAAAGGGTTTATGAATGTTGAGTATTCTTCCTTGTAAGTGTATCCAGGATCAGAGTGGTTTTTTATTAACTTGTAGTTTTGTTTTCTTCATTTCCTCATTCCATTTCTCTTTGCCTTGGAATTGATCTAAATTTTGTTAGCTTGACTTGCTGCCCATAGAATATTGAGACAAGGTTATTTTTTTTTAATGGACTCCATGCCCAATGTCCAGCCGTTGATTTTCATTCATCTCACTGCCTTCACGATGATCATACCACTCTCTAAGTTTTCCTAAAACCAAATTAAATCAAGGTGTGTTAGGCTTGAATCTTTAGCAGTCAACAATCAAGTTCTAGTGCTAACATTCGCTAGGGTTACCAACTCACATTCAACCTCTGAGAGGGTATAGTCGACAGTTGAGGTTGAACGTATGGGTAGAATATCAAGTCTGAAGTTCTACTAGAGGAATAAAAACAAGAGGACCAGTAAACTTCTTAGAACCTTAAATTGATCTGAGATTCATGAAGCACCGAGACCTAATGAGACCACTGCCATTTTAATAAGAACCCCCAATATATGATATTTACACTATGTTTGGTTAAGCCTCTGAGGGGTAATCTCTATTGTTCTCCCGCATGTGACCTCGATTTTAGCCCCTGTGTGAGAGGGGGGTCCTGAATATGCTTATATGAAAATTGTATTTTCTCTCCCTATCATAAGATTCTAAGTTGGTTTTGTTTGCATTCGAGATTTCACCTCACATCCTATTACAAATATCTATCCTAATCTATTGTTGATATAAAATCCCTAAAAATAAATGTTGCTAGATAAATTTTATTAAGCGATTGATTTTATGGTTTTTGGTTTACTCAATTTTGTGGTTGTGAAACCGATGATGTTTAAAGAACTCAACTCCAAAAGCTGAAAAGAATGATGCAATGCAATAATTCATTTTCAATAAAATCTAGCTAAAGCGGGGAGGGGATTTCTTTACTCATTTATAATGACAACTAATCACCCAACAACATGCAATATTAATTTTATTTTCAGTGAAATGGAAAATAATGCCCAATGATGAAATGAAGTTTTCGCAATCTGAAATCAAATGACTTTCCTAAGCTACCTTTAAAAGCACTCCAACAAATTTTCATGCTTTCTCTTTTAAAGTAAATGCAATTTGAAAGGGATTCCTTCTATTTCTTTTCTTTCAATCTACAATGTATAATGCACTGAAAAGTAGATAAGAAGGAAGAAAGGAAAGATTCCAAATTGAAACACGCAAAAAATCAAGGCTTCAAAACTGAAAAAAGTCTTCAAAATTACTGAAAAGCAATAAACACTCAAAGCAATAAAAGAAAGAGTGGGAAAACAATCATAGAGAAACTTATTCAAACAATCTCTTAGGGAGATGCCAAGGATCTATAAACTACGTGAGGAGGTAAAGGAAGACATTTATAATCATATCAATGCAACAATAAGTTCAATAACATGACATATGACTGACATAGAGAAAGAGACGAAACATTTTCAAGAAAAATATTACAGTCTCCAGTCTCCAAGATTCAGGCAGTTAACCACAATATTCAGGCGGTTAACCACAATATTACCGTTCACATGACCATTCTTTGTACTCTCAAATAAAACTTGGTAATGTCTCAAAACCACATGAAGAAATAGGGATATCAAGGTAGTTTTTAATGTCAATTTTTTGAAGGGTATTAGGTGTTTTTTTTCCTCCAAACATACAAGAAGACTTCACTTAAATCCCAACAATGTCAGAAAATTGCACCAAAAATTTATGGTCCTTATACTATTATCAAACGCATGATGCCAGTGGCATATCGGTTAGATTTTCCAAGTCATTCCAAGGTACATCATGTTTTTCATGTCTCATTCCTAAATAAAGTGATTGGAACCAAATTCCACACCCAAACCAGCCTACCAAAGTTGGATGAAAAAGGTTCCATTTGGTTGCAGCCACAAGCCGTATTGGACCATGGAATGTGTCGTCTCTGTTAGGGCACCATCCAGGAAGTTTTGGTTCAATAGAAGGATACTCCACCAAAATATGCCACCTGGGAATCGACTACCATTATGCAATTATTTCTTCATCTTAATCCTTGAGGAAAAATATATTTTTCAAATGGGAGGGCATGTTATACACCTAACCCCTCACGTATATATAATAATATATATTCCATGTAATAAAGGTCGACATTAGTTAGTAAGTCCTATTTAATAAATAAGAACAAATCAATGTAAGAACACCTAATAAACGCTTCCGCTTCTAGAAAGATATTCCTCTAGAATGTTCTTTAGAAGATAGAATTAGTATAAATAAGAGTGGGAGGCATGGGAAAGTTTTTCTTGATAATTATTGTAATAGAGATCTACTCTACTAGAGGTTTCCCCCTCGAAGAGGAAAGTGAACATTGCTTTCTTTGAATAAAGGCATTATTTCTAGTATTGCTCTTCTTAATATTTTTTGTTTCATTGATAACTATTGAATATTCTTGTTTCTTCATATTATATTACATATATCACTTGATATATTATATTACATAGGTTGTATATCAGAAAGTATAAGGCTTCAGGAGATGAAATTTTAACCCAATGTACCTTGATCCGTCTACTAAATATCCTCCAAGCCGTTTCTTCTGAAACGTTGTATAAAAAACGTTATAGCAAAAATTCCAAGGTGTCTCAGATGTAGCAAAGAAACCCCAAGACCTTGAGCTCTGATACCATATGTTAAGAACCAAATATCAATATAGCATAAAAAAACCTCATAATAAGTACTCAATGCCTTGAAAAAGAGATGATTTTAGATAATAAGCCTCTTCGAGGGGGCAACCTCCTTTTACCCCACATAAATGTTCCAGTACAAGATGACTCCAAATGAAAATGTCTCCTTGGTATATATAGGAGACTAGGAGGTATAATTACAACTAATGGAATAAAGACAACGTAAATAAAATAACATTACTAATGTAATATGCCCCAATTAAGGGGTAATGAGCCAATATTAGGGCTTAACACAAAATACATTACAATATATTCACCAATGAGAATGCATGAAATCAAGTGAGCCCGAGACCAGAGTTCAGGAGGTGCCATATGAAAAACAATAATCATCTCTCATAGGTGGGAATCCCATGATCAAGATGAACTAAATCATGGCTTCCAATTAAATACACTGCAGATCCATGTCATATAACTATATAAAGTGTAGCCGTGAGAAATATGCAACGGATCTACATATCAAAGCCAGTTGAAGATATATAAGTACAATATGTATCTTCGAGAAGCTAGTGATGCCTACGGCTGGAGATGAAGTCTTCATAGCTCGAGAAACAAATTCAAGATATTCAAAACTCAGGTAGGAGTAAAATGGGAGTGTTAGAATCACTACTCTGAGGTATTTGACATTCTGTCGGGAAAAGAATGGAAGATCTCGATGATCAGGCAGAGAACTTCGTCAATTTTGAATCTGGACGTGACTGGAGTCTCAATATGGTCGAATCATGAAAGTAAACAAAAAAACTATAGAAAGGCCGACTCAGGTTGGGTAAAAATTTCATTGGACTAAAGCACGAAATATGATCAGACTCAGGTAGCATGACATTGACATAAGTTTGTGATGCAGGAGGCACCGCAAACTCTCCATTTGTTTGGAAGAGTAACCAAACGGAGGAGGACACAACTCTATGTAGTGAGAACAAATTCTTATGTTCATACTAGATCCCAATACTTGAAGAACAAATGTAAGGATGTGTTTTGTCCAAGGGAGACTATCTTTGCTGTCGAAAAAAAGAATGTATATTTCTTGTCCCCTATTTTTGGAATATTTTTTTTTTTTCTTTTTCAAATTTTAAATGAGATTGAAAAAGAATAAAATAATGTTATGTTACAAAAAGAGAAATGAGTGACGCGATCAAGAAAACTATTTCCAAGCACATGGAACATACCAATGCTCAAGGCAAGGAGACATGTGCAAGATAAGGACACACGAGGAAAATTCCTCCATGGATCAAGGTGTCAGGTCATAGAGGAAAGAAGTGTTTCAAGGATTGTGTATAAGGAATCCTTCAAAGGTTCTGTTGAGAGAAACATGGAGCCAACATTAGGCCAAAGATGCAAATATGAGAATCACAATGCAATTAAGCATGACATAGTAAGACCCCTTGTATGTAAATTTTTACGAGCCCGGAGAAGGGAAGCTCGGTAGTTTTTTCATGTTTAGAGAGTCTAAAAAAAAAGCAAAAGAAGACTCCAGGGAGTACGTTTTTCATATTTATTCCAATCGGCTCGAAAAAGGGTTAAAATTGCACCAAAAATACATCTTTTCAAAACCATTTTAACAAGTGTGAAAAAAACAAGATCACTCGACAATCTTTTCAATTTTAAGGAGACTAAAAAGAGCTTAACTATGGACTCACATCCTTTTTTTGAATTTAATATCCTTAGCCTAAATAAGTATAAAAGTAACTGAGGAGAAATCTCCCAATGAGAAGAAACTCTCAAGGCGTAGACACCTCAACATTCATAGACATATACATAATCACACCTGAGAAGCATATTGAAATCTAATGGGCCTTGTACCACTATAACATCGATAAGGATAGTCTTCCCACCTAACAAGATAGGTAACTGAGGAAGAATCCCCAAATATTCACTAGGACATTTGTAAAAAGTTAATATATCATGCGAAGTAGGAACAATCTCGTGATAACCCAAAGCTAACCAAGCCGAGGAGGATAAAATACTTGTGGAGGCTCCTTCATCCACAATACATCGGTAATTTTTTTTTGAATTAACTTTAACCTTTATTTGAAAAGGTGGAGAAGAATGAAGGAGAGGCTCAAAAAGGTCATTCCAATCAAAGGAAACCATTCAAGGACTTGAGGGGGGTGTGTGCTTGAAGTGAGTGGGATGCCCCCTTGTTCTAAAAGTACTGAGTTGGAAATGCTAAAAACATAGTCAATAGACACATAACTCCCCAAGAGAAGAGTGGAATCAGTCGAATATTGCATCGATGTGACCACTTTGGTAGAGTTGACACTCTCCAATAAAAGAGTGGGATCAGTCAAAGATTGCATCGGGGTGACCACTTTCTCAACCACTAGATGAATAGGTTGTGAGACAACATGGTCTAAAGGCGCATCACCTCCCAAAAAGGGAGTGGGATTAGTCAAATATTGCATCGACATGACCACTTCCCCAACCACTAGATGAATAGGTTGTGAGGAAACCTTAGAAGACTTGGAATCAAAAGAGATTGTAGACAGGGACCACAATTTTCGTACCTCTATAAGGCCAGGGCATAAATGAGTGAGGTGATCGCCCTTGCAAATCTTACAAGGGAACTTAATCTTCCATCCTATCCATATACGCTTCTCAATAGAATCAATTCCCCCAACATGACTAGAAATAGTTGGTTTCACATCTCCAACATGACTTACAGAGGTTGGTGATTGGTCGATAACATGACTTGCATAGGCTACAGACCTATTACTTGTATGACTAGCAATGACTGGAATTTTTCCCCCAACATGACTTACATGGTTTGGGTTATTTCCCCCAATATGACTAGCATAGGTTGTTGACAACTCTCCAACATGACTAGAAGAGGTTGGTTGTTTTCCCCCAGCATGACTTGCATAGGTTATGTGTTGGTCTTCAACATGACTTGCAGAGGTTGATGACCTATCTCCAACATGACTCACAGAGGTTGGTTGTTTACCCCAACATGACTTGCAGAGTTTGGGTGGTGGTCTTCAACATGACTTGTAGAGGTTGACGACCTATCTCCAACATGACTTGTAGAGGTTGGTGATTTATTCTTCCTATTATTCCTTTTTCTATTTCATTTAGATTTCTGGTTACTAGTGGCTATACTTTCACCAGGGAAGGCAGAAGGAGGAGGAGAAGACTTTGTTGACAAAGGAACATTGACATGATGCCCATGACATAAGGTTCTTAATTGAGAAGCATCAAGAGCATTCAGGACATTTGGAATGGTACCCAACCAAACCGGCAGTCCCACATTCAACCTAGGAATGTACAAAGTGGCCATCAAAGGGAAAACAATGTTTCCAAAAAAAGGAAAAGCACAAGAATCCCCTTTTGAAGGGGTTCCTTGGTTGGTATCATCGGGAACTTTATCCATGAAGATATTATGCAAATTTTCTCCCCTTTTGGGATCGTTCAAGTTCATAAAAGTCTCACACACTGACTTTAGTGAACCAGTGTTATAAAAAACAATGCCTATAAAGAGGCAGCTCCGCGTTTCTAAGCGGAAGACCAAAAAGTCCTCACGGTCGATGGAGTGGGCGGTCTACCACCTTAGTTCATAGAACCAAAGTAATGACTGACTAAATCACTATGGAAAACTAGGGATCACAGAGCACACACTAAAAGTTTCCTAAACATAAATCAAGCAGTCGACTAACTAGTGGGAAGGACAGTTACACCAATTGACACTAGTGAAACTAACCAGTGTAAGTGAAACTCGAACACAGAAGCACCCTCTAGGTATACTCTGAAAAGAGAGATCTAACGTCCACCCTAGGTACTGTGGTATAACCCCATAGTCACCTGTGTAAGTCCATAAAATATGGGAAACTAATTTTCCATCTCGCAGTCAGTCACCAAGCAGGTATGGTCGACAGTCGTGCATATCGTAATGAGTAGGATAACAAGTTTGTAGCCCTTCAAGGGTTCCAAAATCAATTGGCATGGAAGACAATAGAGGATATCGAATGGATTTGAGGTCCACGAAGCTCTGTAGGAAAATGTGATCAATATTTTTCTCGAGAAATACCCTTAATATGAAATCCCCATTATGTTTGGTCTGACTTTGGAGGGGTTATCTCCTCTACCTTTCCTCACGTGACCTCGTGTTTATCCCCTATGTTAGAGGGGGGTCCCAACTAACTCTTACAATGTTGGAATTTAGACACTCCCTATCTCAGACTCCAATGTTTGTTTTAAATGGCCTTGAGGAGTTTCCTCTTCACACCTAATTCAAGGCCCTAAAAGCCTAAACTAGTCGATGAACCCTACAAACAAAAAGTCTAATATATTTTAAGTTAAGCATTAATTTTAAGGATTGATTTATGCAAAGGATTTCGTCGTGCAACTAATGGTGTTATGAAGAGACGGATAAGCAAGAGAAATTTAAATCCTTTGAAAGCAAAAAGATACTTCAAACTTAAAGAAAAACTCATAAAACTATTTCTAAAATTGAACTTTTCTAAGCAATGTTTCAAGATCTTGTAATTAAAATTTTCCTAAAAAGTTCTTTCCTTTGACTAAGAAAAACTACTTGTATTTTAGGAATTCAAAAATAATTTTGAAACAAATACTCGTTTTCTTCTACAAACAACCTTGACTACTTTACCAAACTAAATGCAAGAAAATAGATTCTTTTTTGATTTTTCGAACTGCTTTAACAAGAAAAACTGAAGTAATTTTTTTTTTTTGTTTTTCCAAAGAAAGAAATATGAACAAAGAGAAAATTGAAACCAAGATTGATAAAGACCCTAACCAATTGCGAAACATAGGGATTCTACCAAGAAACCAAAAAGAGGATATAAAACTTGACAGATCACTCTAAACCTTTTAGGGAAAACAAAAGAAAACTAAGGAACAAGTTAACCAAAACTTTAACCCAAGCTATGGCCAAAGACAGAGACTCTAACAAGATCAAGAAATTCCTAAGAATCCCAAACTTCTATTAGGAAAGATACATACCTCTCTTTGTTAAAAAACACTTTCAAGACACAAAGACGCAGGTTGTTGCATCAACATCCTGTGTATGTATGTGGATTGTCTGTTGTGCAGAGCGTGTATGTATCCGGGTTGACCCAAAACAGGGCACGTACACCTCTGAGACTTTTCAAAAATAAAAGACTAGGAAGACTGGTAGGGAAGGGAAAGATGGTATGCACCTTGTAGGTGACCAGAAACCCTTAAAAGACTCATTAAACCTGACTGAAACTCAAAATGAAATCAAGAAGCCAATCAACAACCCAAAAAACCTCCCTAAAAACCCTATAGAGACTCCCCAATGGAGTCACCAATTCTGCTAGAGGGAAAATCCACCCATAACTATACAAAGGTTTAAAGTATAGACAGAGAAAATAGCTCCCTAAAAGTCAATCTAATTTATACACTACCCCAAACATCCCAAGATATATGAACATATAACAGTGAAAGAGTCATTCAAAAACCATACCTTTTATCCAATGTTTGGTGTTGATCTCCTCAAGCTCTGTAGCTCCCAAGGTTGCAATTCTTCTCCCAAAGATGACCTGCATCCACCACTAGGAAAACAAGGCTACAAGCATGTTATTTTTATTCATAAATTAGGGTTAGATATAAATTGTTATGTATAAATCAAAGAAAAAGACACAAAAACCATCATTTGGGAAAGAGATTCTTTTATTCAATAATCAAAGATTGAAGCTTACAATCTTTGCAGGTCGACGCTCCACGAACCTAGTCTAGGATCCTCTTAAAAATGCTCCAAGTGAAAATTCAATAAGCCTCTTCTCACAATCTGTTGATCGCCTCAAAGGGAAGGGAATGGATTGTATGGAAGAAAAAGGGGCTAGAGAGGGAATTTTTAGGTAATAACTCACAAAAGGTTGAAAATGCTTGGGAAAAGAAGGGAAGGGAATTTGGGCAGAGTTTCACCGTTTTAATGCTTGATTGTGGAATGAGACCCCAAGACCTCTTTTTATATGATGAAAGGATATTTATTCAGCTGGGGGATGGTCTATAGCAGGTGAGTCAGTTGGGAAACCTCCAATAGCCCGTAAATTCCACTGAATTCCTTGCAACTTTTTATTTTTTGCAAATTTTGGAGGTATACGCAGGTTGTTTAGTGTGAGGCTTGCATATGTACTCGGGTTGTAGTGCAGTAGCCTAAGCATGTACATGGGCAAGTATTGTATCAGGGCGTGTACATGCTCTAAAAAATGGTATTTTTAAATAGATTTCCTCAACAGTGATTTGGAAAATTTTGCAAGTAGGAAGGCTAATGACATGTATGCATGAGTAGGGAATTTTAGGGCTATAACACTAATACACCATACAAATTTAAATAAAACTCACTCCCAATATGGTTAAGTAATACTTGCATGGTGCATTGGTAATGAAGGTTTGGTAAGGGTTATGGAGGTCGTGGGTTCGACCCTCATCGACTCCATAATTTTACATAAATATGACCATTAATGGCCAATGGGAAGCCTCCCTGTGGTGGCCTCTCGTTTTATTTTCTATGCCACATGTCAACAAATGATTGATCCAACTAGAATGTACGAACTTTCCTAGTCATGTTTCTAACTTGACATGCCATGTTACATGCATGCCACATGTTGCCTTGTGAGGTCACCACGTCATTGGTATGGCCTATATGATCACGTTCCATGTGTCACTCTTGCAATGGTGAAACATGTCAACCCTTGACTTTTCCCTTTGACTTTTTTCATATGGACCAAACTTTGACCAACCATATATTTTGCATACAAATTTCATTTGAGGTGACTATTGCTTCATTGGAAAGCTATTGTTGAGATATACACATTGATGGAATTTAGAGATAATTAGGGATATTCCAATTTTGAGAATTTCTAAACCATTATGGACCTTTATGGACGTTTTGGATCCTCTCATACCTCTATGGACATTTTGGATCCTCTCATACCTCTATGAGAATTCTCAGATCCTCTTGAATTAGATGATGACACCAAGAACAAGTATTTGATATGATGTTGTTATTTTCTCCTTGCCTACACCTTCCCTTGCTACAAAGAGGTAGTTTTGTTCATTGCAGGTGGAGTTTACACTGATTTTCCAGCACAACAGTATACTAAACTGATTAATGAGATGGTTTTTCCTAACATGCTAGAAGCTGAGAATATTATTGTTGATCACATTTCTGCTCATATATCAGGTTTTTCTAATATTGAGAGTACATCGGACCTTGATTCCATATCTCTCGATTAGCCAACACAGACCTTTGTGGATTATCATCATCCTCTACATCAAAGTTGAAGGACTGACTATCATGCTTCCAAATATTTGCAGAAGAGACATGAAAGATAGAACCATGGACCAGTAACAACTACCAGGCTAGATTGTGGTTGGATTGATGAGTGGTCATGGGTTCATCTGACTAGATGTTTGAGGAGTTCATACCATTGTGTTTCGTCGACTATATATACATATAATGCACCTCTTCATTATCGATTTCTTTGTAGTGTTCAACCATGGAATCGACCCAACTTACAAGTCGACTACTGTTCAACTGCGATATTGGTCGACTGAGACTCGACCAGAGATGACAGTTGAATGAAGGTGTTTTAAACTATGTATTTTTCAACTGAGTTTCGACTAGATTTTTTTTGTCGATTGTTATTTCAACGAATATTTATTGATGATTCTTTGATCCCTCAGTTGTGTTTAAGGGGGGGTGTAATTGAAGTTGTTATTGTTTAAAACCACGATGTACTTGGATTTGTTGAGACCGACCAAACCATGTTCAACTGTGTTGTTGGGAGTTGTACTTCTACTTATTGTACCTGATACATAGATTGTTTGGATATAGAGACTATATAGCTTGGAAGAGACTGTTGGATTGACAGAGACTGAGTATCTTAGTGCATTATTGTCTAGTCCACTGATATACTAGTTGGTGTTGTCTTGTTATCTAGTCGACTAACTGAATGGAACCATGTTTGGACAATGGATTTTTCAACCAATTTGCAATGGATGATTTCTCTTTCAGCCTTGATCCGTGTTGATGGTGATCATACTTCCTTAGGAGTGTTGGTGTACCTTCCTATGATCAGTTTTTGTTGGAACATGTGGTTCCGTCATAAACCTTACCTTTTCAGTTGTGTGGTTCAACCAAGTCATTGGGTCGACAAACAACTAAAATGGTGGTTGACCATATCCACTTGGGATCCCCGATCCTCTTTGCATGGAAAGGTGAAACCGAATTCATCCGAGATTATTTCTTCATTCCATGACCGAAACCTATTTATAGACAATCCTCGTGATCGATCTATTATCATATCATATCATCAGATCATCTTGGGGAGATCTATTTCTCTCTCATGGAGCATACTTTTAGTGATATCGTGTCTCTAGGAACCACCTATGATCTCTGATCCGTTCTTCTTTTCAATCAATCCCTATTCCAACATACACAAATTTAAAGTGTAGACACTTTTTGGATGAAGAATTAAATTATGCATCCAACAATCCCCATTCTACATACTTTGATAGACCCATGGTGAAATAAACTAGAAATACATGAAAAATTTTGTTTCTTGAGAACTATGTACACTAAATGTAGTTTCAATTCCTAAGCTCAAATAGATGAAACTCAAATAGTTATATGCCTCCCAATATTTCCCATGAGACCATCCTAGTATAGAGATGCATTTCATGTGAAAAATATCACATGTTGCATACCAAAAGTTCTCTGAAAAAAATAGGCAGTGAGGAGTATAGTAAACTATGGATTGGCATAACTTAACAAAGAAATATATATAGTAATACTAAAGAAGAAGACATAATTGAAAGAAGAAATCTATGTACTAATACTAAATCAAAAGTGAAAAAATATTGTATTATCTTTTGTTGGATTATCTTCTTCAAGGATTCACAAGTAAGATGGATTGGTAACATTACCCACCCACCACAGGTGAACATTTTATTTACCCAAATTGTACAGTGCACTTCATTTATGTAGGTGAAATTAAATTGGTCAGTTACACTACACTTCGATTATGTAGGTGAAATTATACTTATTAGTTATATAAAACTTATTATGTTGTCTGAAACTAATTGCTAAGTATCGCAATTTGGAGTTGTAGAGAAACCCAAAATAAAAAATAATGGATTCCATTTCAAACCCATATGAAAGTTTCACACTGTGATTTGAAAATATATCATGCTTCCTTTCAAATTATTTTTGATGTTGATCCAACCTATTGTTTGAACCGATCGGGGACAAAATAATATGCATATTAATATGAAGCACTTCGTTCTGTCTTATATCTTAGTTTGGATAAAGAAATTTGGTCGTTATGGAGATTGGGCATGGATGCAATTTGATTAATGGAGCTTGGTTTCGATCCAAAAGAAAATCAAGAAATGACATAATGGCTTGGTGAAGATATATGCTAATTGCTCTTTTGAACCACAAAATTGTAACATAATGCTACCATCGTTGAAAATCTCACAAATGAAATGGTAGTGAGTGTCAATGTGTTTATTCTTTCGGTGAAACACATAATTCTTAGATAATTCAATTGTTGAACTGTTGTCACAAAATATAGGAGTTGGCACCTTTTCTTCATCTACTAGATCACTAAGGATCCTTCTCAACCAAACTGCATGACATGTTGTTGAAGTTCATTCCACATAATTTGCTTCTGCTAAAGAAATTGTGACAATGGGTTGTTTCTTAGAAGCCCATGAAACCAATCCTGTACCAAACAAAATGCAAACCCATAAGTAATTTTCCTATCATCAACACTACCTGCAAAATCACTATTTGTATATCCAACAAGTGAATAATATTCTCAAGTAGAATACCAAATTCTATAATCTGTTGTACCTATAATATACCTCAAAATTATTTTTCCAACTTTCCAATGAGAGATTTTTGGATTCTCCTTAAATATGCAATTTAAGCTTATTGCATACATAATATCTACTCGGGTAGTTGTAAGGTACATGAGGCTTCCTACAAGCCTCTTATACAGAGTATAATCAATTTATGTTCCTTCATCTTATTTACTTAATTTTGTATCTGTTGCAATTGGTGTATCTATTGGTTTGCATTTGTTCATTTTGAACCTTTTTAAAATACATGTGGCATTTTTTTTCTAACAAATAAAACTTCCCTTTCTCAACTTCAATTCCTAGAAAATATTTCATGAGACCAAGATTAGTCATTCCAAATTCACTGTGCATGGCTTCTTTAAATTCATTCAACAACAAATTTCATGTATAAATCATGTCATCAACATAGAGAAAAACCATCAAAATATTACCTCTCTGGTCTCTTTTGGTGTAAAGTGTGGCCTCATTGTTTCTTCTGTTGAACCCATTGTTGAGAAAATAAGTATCAATGTGACTATACCAAACTCTTGGAGCTTGCTTCAAACTATATAATTATTTCTTCAATATGTACAATTTGTACTCTTTACCTCTAATAAGAAATCTTGGTGGTTGATCCACATGAACTTATTCCTTTAAAAATCCATTTAGAAAGGTTGATTTAATGTCCATTTGATAGACTGGCCATTTGTTTTGAGCTGCAATTTCCAAAACTCTCTAACAATATCCAAACGTGCTAATGGAGAAAATGTATCTCCATAGTCAGTATTGGGTTTTTGAGAAAACCTTTTTGCTACAAGTTTTGCCTTGTGCTTCTCTACTTTCCATTTCTCATCGAATTCTATCTTATACACACATTTAACTCCAATGTTGGTTTTCCCTATGGAAAGATCCACAAGATCTCATGTGTTGTTTCTTTCAATTCCTTCAATTTCCTCATTCATTGCATCAATCCATTTTTCTTCCTTTATTTCTTCTTCAAAGTATACTGGTTGATAGGATAACAAATAAAAGTGTGCTTGTTGTTCAATGTCATCATTCTTCTCATAAAATTATATCAAGCTTCTTGTTCTTTGGTTCCTTAGATTTGCTATAGTGAGATCTAAATCATTACTAGATGAAGAAGAAGACTTGTGTTATGTCTGTTCTCCTTGGACCTGTACTTGCAATCTTGGAAGTCTTGGTGGAGAAGCTTGTTTTCCTATAGCTTCCACCTACTTATATTCCTGTATAGAAGGAATATGTTCTACAAGTATTTCACTTGTTTGGTTATCTCAAGATTTATCTTCTTGGAATTTCACATCTCTTCTTACTACTAGCTTCTTGGTAATAGGATTATATAGCATGTATGCTTAATATTGTTTACTATATCCCACAAATATACATTTTTCACTTCTATCATCAAGATTTGTCCTCATCCCTTCAGGAACACGTGCATAAGCTACATAGCCAAAAACTTTAAAATGAGAAACGCTAGATTTCATACCACTCCAGGCTTCTTGAGGGACTTTATCATTCAGATTGTTGGTTGGTGAAAAATTTAAAATATAAATTGAGCATGCCATTGCTTCACCCTAGTATTCATTTGACAAAGCATTTCCCTTTATCATACTTCTGGCCATATTCATTATTTTATGATTCTTTCTTTCATCTACTCCATTATATTGTGGTAAACTTTCTCTTGATTCGATGCAACCTACAATATGTTGAAATTTCCTTAGAGTCATACTCACCTCCTCGATCTGATATGAGTACTTTGACGTATTTCCCACTCTGTTTCTCTGTCAAAGATTTAAATTCTCTGAATTTTTCAAATGTCTCTTATTTGTTCTTGAGAAAATACACCCATGCTTTCCTTCTAAAATCATCAATGAATGTTAGAAAATAAAAGTTTTCTCCTATTGATTGAGTTTGCATTGGAACACAAAGGTTTGTATGCACTAGTTCAAGGTGTTATTTTTCTCTATGGGAAGCGTTGCGAAAACTATCCCTTTGGTGTTTGGCCAAAATACAACTCTCACGGGATTTTTTATGCTCATTTATAATAGGAAAACCTTTGACCATGTACTTATTCTATAGAATACTAAGACTACTAAATGGTAAGTGATTATATCTAATATGCCACAACCAAGTATCATATGAGCTTGATACATTTTGGGCATATGACTATGAACAACTTACATTTCTAAATATCAAAGGGAACATTTTGTTTTTGGTCATTTGTATTGTAGATATAATTTTCTTACCGAGTGGTTCATCCAAGATTGTACAATTGGAACCTTAAAAAATGACCTTATAACCATGTTCATTCATCTATCCTACACTCATTAAATTATGTCTAAGACCATGTACATAATAAACATCATGAATATCCTTCTTTTCATCTTGTTTGGTTAATACAGAAATTATACCCTTTCCTGCAACTTTATTTTCATAGTCATCTCCAAATTTAATTTGAGATGTGAACAAACTATATAAACTAGAAAATAGATCTTTTTTACATGTCGTATGATTTCTGTAGCCATTGTCCAGTATCTAGAGATCATGATTGTTTCTTGCTTCTTCTGTAACTTGAAATGAAAAGAACATTGATTCAGATGTTCCTTCTTTAGTGTTGGTAACATTGGTTTTTTCATCATTTAGATTTTCTTACGTCTTTCTGCATTCACTTTCAGAGTGACCAAACTTCTTGTAATAATAACAATCGATCCTTGATTTGTCAGTCTGTCTTGGCTAATTAAAATTTTTGCCTCTCTCCCTTTGGTTCTGAGAGTGTCTCTGTGGTTTTTCTGAGTGTTCACTTTGTTTTGAACATTCTGAAGTTGACCCCTATCCTATTTGAGAGAGACATGTGCCTTGTTTTCCTATGCTTATATTCCCTCGACCTATGCCTCTACTTATGGAGGCCTCATATTGAAATGCATTCTACAAATATTTATTATTTTGAATGAACCTACTTTCATGGGTTAAAAGAGATCCCATGAGTTTTTCAACTGTCAATTGTGATAGGTCTTTCAACTCTTATATAGGGACCATGACCATATTAAACTTATCAGGAAGGATTCTAAGTACCTTCATAATGACCTTTTTATCTTGTATGTCTTCTCCATGGGTGCGCAACTGATTCATGATGCTCATGGCATGAGTCATATAATGATCCAAAAAATCTAAATCCATCATTTGAATATTTTCAAAATTCTTCCCGAGTGTTTGCAACTTTTCATTTTTTACTTTGCCAGTTCCCTGATAGGATATTTAAATAGTATCCCATGCATGTTTTGCATGATCTGCTGCTACAACTTTGGGGAAAATATATTCCTCTAACCCTTTCTAGATGATCCATAGGGCTTTGTTGATTCGGATTATTTTCTGCACGAAATGAGAGCGGAGATATAATAAAGAAATGCACAGAGATATAGCATATATCCAATAATATCACATAAATTTATCGGAGATGCAACCATAAATAGAGACATACAATAATACATGATTTTTATTAATGAAATAAATGTACAGAGACTGTAAAAATACAGAGTGAAAGACTCGCTAGAATGGTGGTAGCTTTTCTCTGAGAAGAGATGTGTCTGCTATTCACATTCACAAGAAGATGATTACAATGAGGCTCTGAAGGCCTTTTTACAATAAAAAGGAATNCCCTAGAAATCCAAAAAGCTAACCCTAGGAGATGAAGCACCAAAAGTCATGTGGGCCTCGTTTGGGTAAGTTAGTACATCAACTTCCCGAGGTCGTAACTTTTGCATATGATCTTTGTTTTAGGCACATGATAGCCCATTGGAAAGATATCATCGAGGAGATTCATTTTGGAGGAAATATAGAAGGAACTTCTATATTTCTCCCCATTTTCCCAAAATCATCGTTTAGGGCCTCAAAATGGCCCCGAAAGTTAAAAACTGCTAAAAATAGTAAATTACCAAAATTGCCAGAAAACTGTTTTGATCCAGTTGGAAAAGGTGGGTGGCCACCGATATCCACCTGGATTAATCCTCCTTCCTTAGGAATAAATCATCTCCAATGCGTTGAGTGCCCGGAGGAGAGGAAAAAATGTTTGTTGAATCCAAATCTTGGTGAGTTGTTTGCCTTGTTGGAGACGTCGCATTGCTCAGTTTGTGGAAGTTTGTCACGAACCTATTGAGGCTGAGGTTGTTCAACAAGTCAAGCTACAAAAAAGGACGGTGTGCAGAAGGAATCTGTGTTCTTTGATGCAACCTTGTCGACCCGCTTATGTTGTATAGAAGGTGCTTGGGGCAACGTTGTAGTGGTTACAGTGTCCTTATGTTCCCCTTTTGAACAGATTGTGAAGAAGTTGATGTTTGCAGTATGAGATACTAACTTGTGGCACTGTTTAGGTGGATCAATAGTCGGAACTACCTTTGGTATTCTGTAGAGATGACACCCTAGAGAAACAATGACACTACAAGGTCGAGACTCATAAACAACATGGCATTTCCACATATATGGTTGGCCCAAGAGAACATCACAGACATCCAGTGGGGCATCATCACATAATACCTCATCCTTGAAGGGTTGGATGTTGTATGACAATCGACACTATTGGCTGACACGAAGATATCATCCTTGGTGAAGCCACCCAATGTTGTATGGTTGCGGGTGTGGTGTTGTCGACAATCCCTACTTCTTGATGACCTCTACTAAGATGAGGTTCTTCTCGCTTCTTCTATCAACAATAAAATGCAGTGAGGTCCCCTTCACCCACATATGTGAATGAAGAAGGCACTCCCCCTCTCCAGGATCTATTAGTTCTTTTGTTTGAATTATTGTGGTCGTGACAATAGC
>JASDQU010186315.1:33216-44676 GCA_032191745.1 Picea mariana | reverse complement strand
CACATAGATCTACTCCAATTTAGTTCTACGAATAGGAAAGTTAAACTAAATATAGGTGAAAGGAACCAACATATTAGAGACATTATTGCAAAGGTATGTGTTCCCATAATTTTATTGGTTGGGTACCACAAAATGGTCCATAAGTGATGTAAAAAATGGCTAGCATGAGTGACATATTTAGCACAAGTAGTTTTCACAAGGGGATCTAATTTTAATGTATGAAAAAAAGTTTTGGAAACACCCTAGGAAATTAAGAATACATTGGCAGGGCCCATATACAATGGTGAAAATCATTGATGAGGGCGAAATACAACAAGCACATCTTGATGGAACACTGAACAAGAAATGGGTGAATGATGCCCACACAAAATCCTATGTGGCCTCAACCCCTATGGAAGCACCATGATCTCTTTGGATGGGAGACAAAGTTAGTTTACTATAGTAGAACTCAATTTATGCATTTATTTCTAACAATTTCTTTTCTTCACGTTAACATTTTCAATTTCAAGTTTCAGTGCATTCAATTCAAACTTAATTCTATAGTTTTTTGCTTTTGTAGGTTTATTGATAATAAATCCAAATAATTCTAGAGTTACACATAATTCACAATACTCTACCAAAGAAAATCTCTATGGTTGGGGTATTAACATGAACTTAGAATTTGTGAATGGGATGGAATGGATGCCATGGAAAAGAAGGTAAATATGGAGTTAATGGGCCACCGAGTAGGTGGGTGTTTTTGCATAGGGTCAAGTTTTTGTGGGTGGGAAGTCCGTGTCATAAAAATACTTCGAGGGGATTTCGATTGATAGGAGAGTTAGGTATTGTCACCATTAAATGGATAGCAGGTAGGTGGCACTAGGTCATGATTTCTAGTGCCACAAAAGACACACCCAATTATTCAAGTTTCATTAATCGCCCAAAAGGATGCTACAAACAAAATATCTTATCTTGCATTAATTATTGGATCATTATAGGATTTGTTGGGGATTTAGGTTAGATAGGTGGAATTGGATAAATTACCCAATGATCACAATGGTGCATTTTCTTTATGATGTCAATCCTAGAAAAAGAAGTTAATGAACTGCTTTATGGATTGTGATTGAGAAACAATTGATATCATTGAACCACATAAGATTTGAGCATGATAGAAGTTTTAGAGATGAAGTTGTACCATGTCAGAGCATAAAGTTGTAACAAGGCTACCATTGGAAAATAATGAAGGTTAAGTTTGTAGAAAACAAGTGCCATCTGTGGGAATGCAATTAGAGGGAAAGATGATATCAATAATTAATCAATATTGGAGGATTAGGGGAATGACACCATAAGTAGGTCCACTAGTAGGGTAGGGGACTATAAGGAGAAATTCCTCAAAGAATAAGCCATGGGGCGATAAGTCTCCCATTTTTAATTTGTTTCATCTTGTATACTTGGAAAAAAGGTTTGAACCATAGGTGTATGTATCAAAGTATAAACACCTGAAATGCTATATTGAACAAGTGAAACCAGTGGATTATCATATCCACAATTATGTAGTCTTCCCTCAATTCTCACTATATTAATACATGGAATGGAGGGGGAGAAAATGCCAAGTCACATAAGCCAGTCCAACCCCTACTCAAGTCCATAATCACGAGCTTTCTACATGCCCCCTACTTTGAGAATTTTCCCATTGTGTGGAAGTGTGTTAGGTCGAATTTGGCTAGACTAGAAGGTCCTTATCAATGAAAAAGTAGTCCATGCCATAACTAGGATTCCATTGGATGGACAAGATGTTGTGGAAACATTCATGGTTTGACACATAACATAGAAAGACAGGGCCTCATAGGATTAGATTGACCCATGCATGAAATATTGAGTGAAGAAAACAAATGGAGGGTTTGATATAGCCTTTATTGTTTCTACATACAATTGTATTCTTACTGTGTTCGAATATACTCGTAAATCAAGATTTGAATGAATATTTGGCATAAAAATAAGAACCATAGCTTAGGACTCCCATAGTTGTGGCAATTTTAATGTTCCCCAACTTAACCAAGGGACATTTCTTGCGGGAAAAACACATAAATTCAAAATTTTCTTTTGCTAATTAATTCATGTAGCTTATCAGCTACGAATTAAACACATATTCAATTAGACTCTAATAAACATAATTAAAATTCTTATACAACATTCCAAATACATCTAATGAACTCGTTCACAACAACAATTAAACCATTTTCATACAAAGAGGTAAGCATAACATTTAAACTAATGAAACAACTTAGAAAAATAGATAAACAATTAACTTTTTCAAACATTTATGCAACCAACTACTTGGGATGAAGATTTCACCAAACCAAAGACATATTGTTACAAATATCAATACAAATTCACCCATGATATGGGGCTAGGAATCCATAAGAGAAAGGTTCCTCCCACAGTCCACTCACAACTCTAAATCCACAACCCACTGATATTCTCCCACAACTATCCCTAATTTCCTCCATCTTTCTTCCTCTTGACCCACCCAACCCAAGGAATGTACCCCTTCACTAATCTCAATCCATTGAGCATCCCATTCATTTATCATGGTCTCTCTAGCATATGTAACCAAAAATCTCCCTGCTAGGAACTCAAGGGAATTCACTGCCAAGAAAAACTACCAGGAAATAACAACAAACAATTGTTGTTCTAGTGCGACTCACCCAAGAGTTTACTCTTCAAGAATGACAACCTATCTCTTCAATCTTTGTCTCCATAATTCTCCAAAAAATCTCTAGCGTGCTCTAGAATTCTCCTAGCCTTCTTGGTCTAGCTCCAATGTTATTTTTCCTTTCTCTCCCCTTGTTGTTCATGCCAAAATCCATGTGAAAAACTTCCTCTTCTCCCCTATACAAATTTCCTCTATTTTCCCAATACATTTGACTTCACACTCTTCCCAATGTTGATTTTACTATATACACATGCTTCCAATAACTATGGAAGTGACTTCTACACCCAACCATTGATAGGTATTCATTGATTAGGATCTCATACACTCAACTAGAAAATATAAGGTTTTCCCAAACAATAATAAAAGTTAGAATTTGGGTTTGGATTAATACCCACAATTGATTTCCTCCTTGAAACCCTCTTAGCCACTTTTATACATTCCCTCTCTCTTGTGGATAAATCCTCCCCCATCTCTGTCCATATTCCCAGCAACTAATATCACATTATATTTATTAAAATCAGAAACACAATTCACACATTACATTGCTTGGCCATAGCCATATTCATATCTACATTATGTATTAATTAAAATGGGGATTGTAGTGAGGATGTTACATTTCCCCTCCCCTATAATTGTGCATTGTCCTCAATGCACACTATGTTGATACACATATACAAATTTACATCACAATTCTTAAGAAATGAAATTCTGCAATTTCATGAATTCGATAGTAGTTCCAACTATAATCTCTTGTTCCTCTCAGCCTACTAACCCAAGGAATGTACCATTTTTTTATCATGTATAACCCAAGGAATGTACCATTTTTTTTATCAAGACTAACCCAAGGAATGTGACATTCATTTATCAGGCCCCCCAACATAGGTTAGCTAGGACTCTGAGATGTGGTTCCAGAACTCTAGCTACTCAAAATGGAGTCTTCCATTCTATTTTCTTCACAATTGACAAAACATTGTGGGTATTCTTCTAACATAGTTTCTCCATGCTCCCATGTTTCATCTTTAGGACCAATATAGCAGGTCCATTTAAACTTACCATCCCTATGGATTTGTTCCTGAGCACTTTGAATTTCTGGTCTAGGATGTGTACTCCTTCCACTCAGAAATCCCCTTTGTTTTCTGCTTGGATCACAGTCCAATCAATTATGTATATAGGGTTAGGAACATATTTATTTAATAATTATACATGAAAAACATTATGAACTCTCATGGATGTAGACAATCCTAGCATGTATTTAACTAACTCTATTTTTTTTAGTAATTTGAAAGGCCCACAATATCTTGTTGCCAACTTTTGGAAGCAACCCAATCTTATCGAACTTCATTTCACTTTCACTTTTAGTAAAACATGTTCTCCCACTTTAAAATCTCTAAAAAATCTATTCTTGTCTGCATAACTTTTCTTCCTATCTTGGGTAGCCTTTAAATTCTTCCTGATCTTTTCCATCTATTCTTCCATTTCCTTCAGTAAATTTGACCCAATGATAGCTCTGTCTGCTAGGTTATCCTAACTCACTGGTGCGTTACACTTACTACCATAAAATGCCTCAAATGGGATCATTTTTAATGAGGCTTGATACCCATTATTGTAAGCAAATTCCACTAAGTGTATATAAACTTCCCACTTTGATGGTTGGTCCATAACATACATTATGAGCATGTCTTCAATGATTTTGTTAGTCCTCTCTATTTTTCCATCTAACTCTGGGTGATAAGATGTGTTGATATTTAAATTTGTCCCAAAACCTTTGAGAAAACCTTTCTAAAAATTAGAGGTAAAATTTGGATCTTTGTCTGAAACAATTTCCTTAGGCACTCCATGTAGCTTGGAAACTTCTTTGATGTAAATATATAGAATTTTTTCTTCCTTGTGTGTAGTCTCCATGTTAGACATTATTTTGGTCACCCCTGTGATCTACTGATAACATGTGTTCATGTTCCTGTGAAAGGATAAAAGAGTCTTTCTCCATGAGGAAGGTGATTGGATTTCCCTTCTCAAAAACCATATTAAAGAAGGTCATCACAGGCTGCAATATGTGTAGGGTGCAACAATGCCTGATTGTTGCCCCCTGCTCTAGAGTTGGACTGTGACATCTCCACAGGATGTACTATAGCTAAGGTGTGACGATGCCAAAAGGCTAAGGAAAAGTTAAGCTTCACGAAAGTTCTAGAAGGGGATCTTCTAGAAGATGAGGTGGCCTCTGAACGGTTTGGATCTTACTTGCCTCTCTGATTTGGTGGGATCATCCTAATCTCCTCAAACCATATCTCTTTCACCCTATATAAAGAGGGATCTCTCATGGAAAAGGCTAGGGTTGAATAGGGTAACAATTGGATGAGGAATTCTACTTCAGCTTATACTTGAGAGATTCATTTCAGTTCATCAAGTCATTGTGGATCTTCTTCATTCAAGGTTGGAACAAGTGTGTGTGTTGGAGCAAAGGGCCATTGAGAGGGGACCTTGTGACATCAAGGCTTTGGTTGTAATATCCACTTTCATTTCAATATGATACAATGATATGTTTCTTTCCCATAAAACTAGTCTTGTTTTATTGTATGATTCCTTGATCACATACATAGGCTCTTGTTGAGTTCATTGTATTGATTTCACTTTGGTTGGCTTATGTTCCCTTGCAGATTCAATATCACAAGATCATTGGAGTGAAGCTAGGATGGAAATGGAAAGAGGAAACGACATTTAAATGGTATGTTGTCCATCTCTTGTTAAGTAGTAAACTCAATAGTTAGAGCTTAGGGAAAGCATCATGTTCTGTTTTGTTTTGTTCTAGATCTAGGTGGATCTAGGGAGATATTTTTATGTCTACATTTATCGATTAATACTACAACACTCCATAGGAATAAAATGTGCATTCTTTGTTAATTTAACAACCACCACCATGATGGAATCATACCGTTTCACTATTCTGGGAAACTTTGTAATAAAATCGATTATAACCACTTCCCATTTCAACTCAAGAATGGACAATGGTTGTAGCAGTCCTACTGGATGTCTATGCTATGTATTCACTTTTTGGCATTCCATACATCTGGCTATGTAATTATACACTTCTTTCTTCATTCCTGGCCAAAAGTATTTACTTCGTACAACTGCTATTGTCTTCTAATATCCTGGGTGCCCAACATATGACACATTTTGCATTTCCCTTAACATTATGTTTTTCAGCTCTCCTGAATTTGGCACATATATTTTTCCTTTGTACATGAGAATTCCATCCTCTTTAAAGTCACAATAATTAAATTTTTGTTGTAAATTGTCTTGTTGTAATGTTTATTTTATTTTTACATATTGTTGGTCTGAATTTCCAACCTCTAAATTTTTGTCTTTTAAATATGTGATGACCATGATAATGGCTAAAATATGCACTTCATGAGTTTTTCTGCTGAGTGCGTCAACCACCTAATTTTCCTTTCCTTTTATATGCTTAATTTCAAAGTCATACTCATTGAGAAATTCCAACCATATCATTTTCTTGGAATTTAATGCTGATTGTCAAAACAAATGCTTCAGACCACAATGGTTTGTTCTTAACTCAAATATTCTCACCATAAGGTAATGTATCCACATTTTTCACACATGTACAATTGTTGCTAACTCCAAATCATGTGTAGCATAATTCCTTTCATGWTTTTTTAGTTTCTTAGATTCATAGCACACCACATGATCCTTTTGAGTGAGGACTACACTGAGCCCTTCCTTGTATGCTCAGTGTAGTCCTCACTCAATTCACACTAAAAAATATTCATCTRAGTCTACAATATTTAATATTGGTGCACTTGTTAAAATATATTTCAACTACTGAAAACTTTCTTCACATTTGGGAGTCCATTCAAACTTCACTCCCTTCTTTTGCAAAGAAGAGATTGGGGTTGAAATATTTTAAAACCACTTTATGAATATTTGGTAATAACCATCAATACCCATAAATGATCTTCCTTCAATGACATTTCTTGGTTCTGACCGTCCTCTAATGGCCTCTATTTTCTCGAGATCAACTACCATCCCCTCTGTTGAAATAATATGTCCCAAGTAGTGAATCTTCTTCTGATAAAATATGCACTTAACTTGGCATACAAATTATGTTCTCTTAAAACTTGCAACACCATTCTTAAATGTTTTTCATGATCTTCTTCTATCTTGGAGTAGATTAGAATATCATCCAAGAAAACAATTACAAACTTTTCTAGGTATTCGCTGAACACTCCATTCATTAAGCACATGGAAACAAATAGGGAACTTGATATTCCAAATGGAACTACTGTGAATTCATAATTCCCATATCTTTTTATGAACGTTTTCTTGTTGATATCCTCTTCTTTTTACCCCCACATGATGAAAACCTAATCTTAAGTCAATATTGGAAAAATATTCTTGCACCTTTCAACTGATCAAATAGATTATCAATCCTTGGAAAATGATATTTGTTCTTTATGGTGACCTTATTCAGCTACCTGAAATCAATACACAACCTTAAGGTTCCATCTTTATTCTTCACAAAAAGAATTGAAGGTGAGACACTTGGGCGTATATACCCCTTCTTCAAAAGTTCTTCAAGTTGCATTTTCCATTATTTTAATTCTTGTGTTCCCATTTTGTAAGGTTTCTTGAACAATGGGGCAGCTGTTGGCACCAAATTGATAGAGAAATCAATGTCTCTCTTTGGTGGAAATCCTGGGATTTCCACAAAAACATCTTAAAAATCTTTCAAGACCAGATGGTCTTCAATACTTGCTACTTTATCTTTGGATGCCTCTTCCATATGGGATGCAAAAAATTGACATCCTTTCCTGAAACTCTTTTTCCATTGCATGGTTGAAATTTCTATAAAAACTATAGCTCTTAGAATGTCTTGAATATTTCCTTGCTATCTGCCCTCATAAAGACAAGTTATTGTCTTGTTGTAACAATATAGGACAACATGTTTTTTTTCCAACCAATCCATGCCAATTAGGAAATCATATGAACCCAATGGTATGATGTTCACATCTATCTTTGTGTTGATTCCATTCTTATCTATTGGACAATCTTTAACCAACTCGTTAATATTTCTCTTATCCCCTGTGGCTAACTGAACTAACCAAAATTTCTTATGCTTACTCCTTTGCAAGTTAAATATTTCAACAATTTTAGAGTTTATGTAACTATGGCTAGCTCCAAAATGAATTAAAATTGTTATGGTCTAGTTATCAATCTTACCTTCCACTTCAATCATGGGGGATTGATACTCTTTTTTATTTTTTTCCAAGGATGCATAAATCCTTGTCATGTTTCCTCCCATATCTTCAACTATTTCAACCTCCTGAATGTTGTGGACTATCCTCATTCTATCTCCTTTGTGAGGGAAGTCCGTATATAAATGATTTCCATCACATCCCCAACATTGTATAGGTCATTTCCATGGCCTTTTCCCAAATGATTCTATTGTATTGTGTTCATTTTGGGTTGGTTATCCTTGCTGATTTGCTTGGGATTTTTTCTTGAAAAAAGGTGGCTTAAAACATTTCTTCCTTTGCTCCTTTTTACCCTTCATCTTGTCATTCCAAGATTTTTTGAATACTGACTTCCCTCTACTTTGTTCATAAATATTCTTTGCTCTCCTTATGGTCTCCTCCAAATTTCTAGGGTTATCATATCGTGTCTTGTCACCGTAGAAAGAGGGTAACCCACTTAGAAACCTTTGTATTTTTACCTTCTCATCCATTATGAAGTCCACATACTTCATAAAATCAAATAACTTATTCTCATAATCATCCATTGTCATGCTCCCCAACTTGAGTACAAAGAGATCTTTCATATTTATTTCATAGTAATTCTTAGAAAAAATATTTCTCTTGGAAATATCCTTTAAAATGCCTCCATGAGACCTTCCTCTCATCAAAGTGTTTTTCTTTCTTAAGTTGATCCCACCACATGGATTCCTTTCCTTGCAAATGGTAGGTTGCAATTATAATTTCTACCTTGGAGGGATAATCATGCAACTAGAAATATTTCTTCATTTCCAACAACCAGGCCTCAACCTCTTCTCCCTTTATATGCTCACCATTGAATTTTGGTTGCTTGATTTTCTTGAGTTCACCTTGCAAGATGTCTCCCTCATGCCTTCTCCTCTGTCTCCTCACAAGGGAAACACTTGGGCTGCTTCCTGACCCTAAACTTTCATGAGCTCTCCTAGTGGATTTCTTTGTGGAATGATGGTGCCTGCTCATGCTCCTTGACTTTTTTTTGTTCCCCTGCTCATCCCTTCTGTTATGGGATCTAAATGATGTCACTTGTTTAGAACTAGTTGCTTGCTTTGTGCAAGAGTCTTTATTGGCTTGCCTCTGCAACATGTTCAGACTTTGAAGTATCTCTTCCTAAGCATTCATAATGTCTTCATTATATTCCCTATAAATATGCACTTCTCTCTATAGGCTTCTCATATTTACAGGCTCTTGAATGCCTCTTCTTCCATTATAATCTATCTCAACATATCCCACGCTGACATGTAGCCCTTTGAATTCCTCTCCATGACTGTAGGACCATTGGGAATCTTCCATAGTTGTGGTCCTCATATAGGAACCAAAATGGCTTCCTGTACCTCTAAATTCTACAAGAAAATGTGCATGCAAATAAATTTCTGTTAGACAAAAAATATATACATACATAATTCTAGAAAAGAATGCATAAATTTTCTTGCTCTTTAATGCCACCAATCATCTTCTTTTGCATTGACTGTAACTTATGCTGCCCAAATAAATTTTCTAGGTTATTATATGGATTTTCCTCTCCAAGAGATTTCCAATGACTACTCTCTTGCTCAATTACGATCTTTTAGCAAAAATTTATAGTCATCTGGATATTGTTAATTTCCCCTTTTTATACATTTTTCATTCTGGTGCAATTAACCCTAGACACCAACTTTTTCCACTTGTAGAAATAAATCTATCAGGAATCAAAGAAACTTTTGTATAAGGCATAGATAAAAATTATGACAGGGAATTCATAACAACTCTCATATTGTCATTCCCATGCTATAGTAAAAAAATACAACAATATGGAAATGACGACTTTGTCCTTTTCCATCCCTTTTTCCAGAATTTAGAAGTTTTAGCCAAACATGCTATCTCTGAAACTGTGCACTTCTGGAAAAATTTCAGTACACCAAAGTTGTTTTTCTTGATTAGTATATAAAATTTCAAGTACACAAATGTTTCCATATTTTCCATCTGGGAACCCTTTTCCTCCTCTAAAAATCCCAAAAATCCCCAAAAGTGGCCCAAAATAGTGGAATTTTCCTTGTTTCAACATCCCCATTCCAAACCCCTTTGGGTTTATTCAATTTCTTCTTATGCTATTTCCATGCATGCTTTCTAGACTCTCTCCAATAATTTTAGCTTGATTTGGACATCTACCAATGATCTAGACCCAAAACTTTAAAAAGAACTATTTTGCAATTTCTGACAAATCCAAGAAGAAATGGACAATGGCCCTCTCTAACACTTTTGTAGATATCCTAACCGTGGACAAGTCCAAAAATTTAATCTACATATGACTTAATATGGTACTGTTATGGCCAAAATAAGATTTTGGCTCCATATTTTTTTTTAAGACTAAAAGGTAATTTTGCCTATACAGCATTCTTGTTGATGTGGATGTTGATGTGGAATTATAAATCCACATGGCACCTTTAGGTGATTCCATGTCACTTCCTAGCTAGCCTTATCATCCATCCCTCTCTTCTTTCTCCTCTTTCTCTTACGATGGCCTTAAACACTAATAAAATATTATCATTTTATGGGTCCCACTCTCCTTACTGGAACATCTTTGACCCAGATGAGACAATGGTCCCAACTTGACTAAAATACTCCACGTGGTTCCCATTCATTGTCTATGGGGATTGGTGGGTCCCATCCCACACCTTTACCTTGGCATGCACGAACTTGCACATCTCTTAGATCTGACGATGGAAATTGGAAGAGATCGATGGCGGAAAGGCCATGTCGCATCCCAAAAATGCATGCGAGTTAACATCCTTTTGAGGTATGATATTTATTTCCCCATTCTACATGGAATGATATCAATGGCGTCTCATGGCTAATAGCCTCGGGCCAAAACCGCTTCGCTCACATGTGATAATGGTTTATGGTATTGGATTTACCACCATCACATGTGGCTCCCATGTCACTTGCCATTGTGCCATAAAATACCACTGTTTCAGTACATTTCACCTCTTCCATGTTACCACCATGTAGCATCCATGTCATCTTGACTTCATGTATAGAAAAATACTCAAATTTTCCCAAATTTCAATTTTTTTTTCCAAAATTGCATAATTTCAAAACTTTTACTAGGGCTGCAATGGAACCTGAAATTAAGATTTCTAATGACTGATTTAAGCCTGGTACGTATCGAGTTGGCCTCTGCACCCAAGCTTCGACACTATTATGTCGTATTTTCAACCGATTTCGCTGCAGAAATTGGGGCTTTTGCCCAATTTTTCCCATATTTTTCCTAGAAAAATATGACAACCACATTGCAAACATTCTATGAGATTTAACTATGCAATTTAAGATTATGCATGTTGAGTTTGTCCCATACAAGCTCAATTTTTGAATATGTAGCTATGATAACATTCTATAATGTTCCCCAACTTAACCAAGGGACATTACTTGTGGAAAAAACACATAAATTTGAAAATTTATTTTGCTAATTAATTCTTGTAGATTAACAACTACGAATTAAACACATAT
>JASDQU010186315.1:8058-19883 GCA_032191745.1 Picea mariana | reverse complement strand
CTCAAGGTCATAGTGGAATGCTATCCTTGAGGAAATCCTTTAAGCACAATGAAAAACAAAGAGCAAGGGTTTGATATTTTCAATGAATGAATTGCAGAAAATAAACACTCTTACCACAAAACTTGATGAAGAAATTAACCAAGAGAGTGAAAGAGCATCCACCAATCACCATAGAAAAGAAAAAGCATCCTCAAAGCATCAAAATTTCATCCAAATTGCATCCATGGTATTCTGAAATGCAAGATTGCACATGACAACCCTACAATATTCTAGACATCAAGCCCTAAAGCGTTGAAAATTATGACAAAAATGTAATAAAAGGTGTAATGTATGGTATGGTATATTATGGTATCCTTGGCATGGTATGGTATGGTATGGTATGAAAGTGAAGCAATATCTTGCCTTTCCATGCCTTGCATTTCCTTTCTCTGCCTTGCACGGCCTTGCCATGCCATGCCTTTCCTTTCCTTGCATGGTATGGTATGGTATGGTATGCCTTGCCTTTCCATGGAATTACATGGTATGGTATGGTATGGTATGCCTTTCCTTTCCATGGAATTACATGGTATGGTATGGTATGGTATGGTATTCCTTGCATTTCCATGGTATGGAATGGTATAGTATGGTATGCCTTGGCATGGTATGGTATGGTATCGTTGGCATGGGATGGTATGATATAGTATGGTATGGTATTCCTTTCCTTTCCATGGTATGGTATGGTATGATATGACTTGCCTTGCCATGGTATGCTGAAATGCAAGATGGCACATGGAAACCATACAATATTATAGACATCAAGCCCTAAAGGGATRAAAATTATGACAAAAATGTAATAGAAGGTGTAATGGTATGGTATGGTATGGTATGTTATGGTATCCTTGTCATGGTATGGTATGGTATGGCATGGCATGGTATGCAACTGAAGGCAAGGAAAGTGAAGGCATACCTTGCCTTTCCATGCCATCCCTTGCCTTTACATTCCATTCCTTGTCTTGCATTGCCTTGCCTTGCATTGCATGGCCTTGCCTTACCTTGCCTTGCCATGCCTTTCCTTTTCTTGTATGGTATGGTATCATATGGTATGGTATGGTATGACTTGCCTTGATATGGCCTTGAATGGTATGGTATTCCTTTCCTTGGCTTTCCTTGCCATGGTATGGTATGGTATGGTATGCCTTGCCTTTCCTTGCCTTGGTATGGTATGGTATGCCTTGCCATGCCATGCCTTGCATTTCCTTCACTTTCCATGCCATGTCTTTCCTTGCCTTCATTTTCCATGTCATGTCTATCCATACCATGCCTTTCCATACCATGTCTTTCCATCCCATGCCTTGCCATGCCATGCCATGGATTTCCTTGCCTTCACTTGCCATGCCTTTCCTTTTCCATGCCATTCCTTCCATACCATTCCATTCATTTCCATGTCATTCCTTTCCATACCATTACATGCCTTTCCATACCATTACATGACTTTCCATGCAATGCCTTTCCATACCATTCCATGCCTTTCCATACCATGCCTTTCCATCCCATGCCTTGCCATGCCATTCCATGCCTTTCCTTTCCTTCAATTTCCATGCCTTGCCTTTTCCATGCCATGTCTTTCCATACCATGCCATGAATTTCCATAACATGCCATGCCTTTCCATATCATGCCATGCCTTTCCTTCACTTTCCATGCCTTGCCTTTCCATGCAATGCCATGTCTTTCCATACCATTCCATTTCATACCACGCCATGCCTTTCCATATCATTCCATTCCTTTCCATGTCATGCCTTTCCATCCCATTCCTTTCCATGCCATTCCATGCCATGCCTTGCCTTGCCTTCACTTGCCATGCCTTGACTTTTCCATGCCATGCATTTCCATACCATGTCATTCATTTGCATTCCTTGCCTTTCCATGTTGTGCTTTTCCATGCCATGCCTTGCCTTTCCATGCAATTACTTTCCATACCATGCCTTGGCACACCATGCCTTTCCATGCCATGCATTCACTTGCCATGCCTTGCCTTCACTTTCCATGCCTTGCCTTTCATTCACTTTTCATGAGACTATCAAGTTTATAACATAACCTATCTTTATTCATACACATAAGGTATCATGTATTTGTCAAACATGGATTACCATAATTAATAGGATTTACCTAGACCGACATGCTGCATTTCCATACCAACATGTCCCTGAACAAATTGAGGAGGAGAGTTGCAACTTGTGATAAAAATCAAACCGGGAATCAGATCAGAGAACCGTTAGTTGCATTGGATCCAGAGCACTGGTTTTCATCTAGTGGGGCCCCTCTATTGTCATTTTGTCCTCCAAAAAACTGTTTGTTGGAGTATCTCCAACACTAGGGTGTCACTCAATGAGGCATAGTTCAATTTTTGAAGAGGAGGTTATTTTTTGAGAACACTATGTCGGGAATTTATGGGTAGTATAGTGACATGGGCCTTGGCTAAACAGACTTGCAAAAGCTTACGAAACTCCATTATGCTTCTCGGTTTGGATTTTATGCCCCTGGACCAAATTGGTTGCATGTCCCTTAATGGCTTTAGGAGGTGAGTTGCAACTCACAATAAAAATCAAACCGTGACTTGGATGGGAGAACCGTCAGTTTCATTGGATATAGAGCACTGGGTTTCAACTAGTGGGGCCCCTCCACTGTCATTTTGTTGTCCAGAAAATTGTTTGTTGGAGTATCTCCGACACTAGGGTTTTTCTCAATGAGGCATAGTACAATTTCTGAAGCAGATGTCGATTTTCAAGAACACTATGTCAGGAATTTATGGGTAGTGTATTCGCATGGGCATTGGAAAAATAGTATTATGGGAGCTTATAAAAATCTTTTATGCCGCTCAGTTTGGATTTTATGCCCTTGGACCAAATTGGCCATTTGTCCCTGAATAACTTGAGGAGGTGAGTTGCAACTCACGATAAAACACAAACCGAGACTCGAATGGGAAAACCTTCAATTGCATTGGATATAGAGCACTAAGTTTCAGATAGTGGGGCCCCTCCACTGTCATTCCATCCTCTAGAAAACCATTTCTTGGAGTATCTCCGACACTACGATTTTTCTCATCGAGGCATAGTGCAATTTCTGAAGAGTAAGTTGTTTTTAAAGAAAACTGTGTTGGGAATTTATGGGTAGTGTAGTTACGCGGGCCTTGGAAAATCATACTTTCGGGAGCTTACAAAACTCTGTTATGCCACTCATTTTGGATTTTATGACCCCATACCAAATTGGCCACATGTCCCTAAATGACTTGAGGAGGCTAGTTGCAAATCACAATAACACTCAAACTAGGACTCAAATGGGTGAACCATCGGTTGCATTAGATCTGGAGCACCAAGTTTCAACTAGTGGGGTCCCTCTGCTGTCATTCTGTCCTCTGGAAAACTGTTTGTTGGAGTATATACGACACTAGGGTTTTGCTCAATGAGGCATAGTGCAATTTCTGAAGAGGAGGTCGATTTTCAAGAACACTTGTTATAGCAATATTTTCGTCACCATTGCTATCTTTCACATATAACCTTTTTCCATTTCCCTGTGTAGACTTAACATCCCTTTTTGATGAATCCAAAGATAAAAATATACATTTTTCCACATATACGCTCCCTATCAGTTATACAAGCTACGTATATGATGGGTGCTCCACTACAACCCGCATACATCAGGATTTGTGCCAGAAAATACAAAATGAGGTCGGGTTTCCATGTCATGATAGAAGATATCTGATCCTTGGTCTTCCATATACTGGAAACATTATGACTCGACCCTTCAGTTGCATTTTGAAGGCTATAAGAGCACAATTTCAAGATATGGAAAAAAGGAGAAAGAATTCAACTTTGAGAGAAAAGTTACTCTGGAGAAATTACTTCATATTAGGTCTGCATCCCTTTGTCCCTCAAGTCTGAACATGGTGTTCAACCCCCAAGCTTTTTCCCTATTGCTGAGAGGACCTCATTGCCTCTTTCCTATGAGCTTGCCTTTGGTGGAGGATTGAAGTGGTGGAGACCCAGTTGGAAGGAACTTGGTTTCTTGGTTTCAAACCATTCCGACATAGAAGTTTGTAATTTTGTCACTTATGTTGATCAATTATTAATAGAAATACTCCTTTCCCATCCTATTGATATCTTGCAAATATATGATTATTATCCATGGGCATGTTTGTAATGTTTATTAACGGATTATGCTATCTGATGTGCTAACCCCTTTTATATCATCACTATGTACTTTCTCTTCTTGTTTGTTGAGAACTTCTTGCAGGTATAAAGCTTTGGGTCAGGGTGCTCAACGGTGGAACATCATCAAACATTGGATCGAGGTAGGCTTCTTTCTTATATTTCACATTAGTCTATATAGCATATGTTGGAATTGATTTGATTTCTACAGTCATACCTGTCTGTTGTGGTTTACCATTGGCCATAGAGATTTTTTCCCTTGTAACAGAAATGGCAACTCCACTGGGGAAGAGATATTCCTTCTAAGGGTTGGAGTACTTTTTCTTCTTACATTGCTCTTTTTCATTTGTATTTCTTGTCGTATCACTGCTTGACAGATTGTGTTCACTCTGAGTCTGAGTTTTCATCCTTTTTCCCTTGCTTGGCCTTGTTTTAAATCATATACGCCCTTTTTTCCTTGGCAGTCGTGTATACACGCTTGTTGTCTCACTGCAAGAAGCATATATACACTATGTTCTCCTGAACAGTTGTGTATACCACTTCCCTTTGCTTGTTTGCTTGGTTTAGTGATTGTTGGGTGGGATTTGAAGATTGTTGAGCCTTCTGAGGTCTCTGTAGTGTCTGTTGAGATCATCTGGGATGACAAGAAACCTGTTTGGAGTTGAATTTTTGGGCGAAGTCTTTCTCTTTGTTTTCCATTTTTTATTTGTCCTTGTTCTCTAGACTGTCTGCATAGCTGCTTGGTATTCTTCTCGAGTTATTTCTTTTATACACAGTAGAATTTGTATATCAGGTTGCTCATCAGTCCGTGCATTTTCTTTTTAGTATATTGAAAATACAAAAATAGGCATTTTGCATTGATTGCCATTTTCATCTTGGAATCTTTTTCATTAGCATAGCACATTTAGTGAAAGATTGCATTTTACTTCTAAATTGCAGAGTTGAAATTGAAGACTGCACTATTCTTATTAGCATATCATTCACTGAAAAGTTAAAGATAGACTTTGCATTATATCCATATTTATTTTCTTGCAGAGTCATAACACCATGAGTTTCACTTCCATACCTTTTTTAGTAACCACGGCCAATAAAATTTACGCTTTAAACTAAAATTGATTAGTCATGATTTTATTTTTTAGGGTGCACAAACTAGCTTAGGATTTAGTGCCTTGGAATAGGATCTTGTGAGTAAACTTCTCCAAGGCAATTAAATCAACATATGTGTCTGAGACAAGGATTTGAGAAGTCCATTGTATAATTGGTAATATCAGGAGGCTCCGCTCACACTAGAGTTAATCACGAGGTCACACGAAGTTAGTTGAAGGGATAACCCCTAGATACTCACCTAGGGTCAGAGATATTTCTATGGATTTATTCGTATATGGGGATCTTGCTAATACCCATACCTCCGTGAGAGGTGGTGCTTTCAAGGTTTCGAGCTTTGCTACTCTGCCCATACGGTGATCCGGACTTATGACTGCTCGCATGTGCATCAATTATACAGTGGTTTATTAGTTGCTTGACTTAGGTATCTCATAGGTTACTTGCAGGGGTTATTCTACTTGTATCCTGAGTTAGATAGAGGTCAGACAACACACAACCTTTATGGAGGATTACCTCTTCAAGGGGATCTGACCAACTAGTTTTTAAGCCTACGAGGGCCCTTATAACTGATTATGTTACCTCCAAACTTTAGCGGGGAGTCTCAACTCCTTCTTGGATCAGACATACCTTCTTTAGCGAGGGAGGCCACTCAGCCACTTTAGCCCATTTGCATGCATATTGGTCATTTGGCTTTTTGGTATGCTCTTTGACTACTAGTTGGCCTTAGGATATATTGTTATTTGTTGGAGAGTCATAAGTCATCGTGGAGTCAAACCAGCTTCCTCGCAGGTCCCGTCGGTTGTTACAGTTACCACTGGTTTTCGAGTTCTTGCCTTCTAAAAGGCGTAGAGTTATCAGGAGTGGTACACGCACATCCACTTTTTAGACTTGTGGTTCCACAAGGATGAGTACCGATTCTAGTATTAAGAACATCAGGAGTTCTTCAACTCCCAATCCTACTATAGTTAATGGCACCCCTTCAACACCTGTAGACGCTACAGTTGTAGTGTCGAAGGCTTATACCGGTACTATGGCTCAGCCTGTAGTTAATGATTCATCTCTTGCCTCAAACCCTTTTGGAGGTTTTGGCCACTTGCCGAGTTACAATATTCAGACCATCCCCATGGCTTCTAGTCCTTTTTCTTATGGTATGCCTAACTTCACTTTGTAGTTTTTGAATGCCATCCTAGCTACTGGCCATAATGTTAGCTTTGGAATTGGGGGCACTACACCTCCTTACACTCCCTTCCCGTTTGGTAGTTCTCATATTCCCCAAGTGAATCCTAATATAGGAAGTGTCCCTGTTCTTAACCCTGGGTCTAATCCTTCTATGACTGGGTGGAACAACCCAGCTAGTGGACAAGTTCCACTCTATATCCCTATCCCCTCAGTGCCGATTCCAACCAATAATTTTGGCATGATGAATCCACTTCAATCCTCCGGGTTCCCACCTGGATGAGGTCAGTCTTACACTTTGGGCACTCCCCAACCTGGATCTAATCCATTTGGGGGAAATTTTAACAACCCTCAACTTGGATCTAATCCAACTAGGGGCAACTTTCATAACCCTTATCAGAACATTCCTGCTGGAATGATGCCCAATCATTCTTTTATGAATCAGCCTGGAGAAGGGTCCTTACGAGAATCCTAGATGGAATGCAGTTCCTAACACACAATCTTTCACGGGAGGATGGGGCCAGGTGTTGCAACCCTGTATTCCCTTTCTGTCCACGCTTAATTTTCCAAATTTTTCTAAACTAATGAATGATTCGATGAGCCAGGATCCCACATGGCCCCCTATCCCTACCAAACTTCTATTAGACATTCCAAAGTTTGAAGGTAAGAATGGTGATGACCCTGGTGACCACGTCACTACTTTTCACCTTTAGTGCCCATCGAATTCTTTGAATCATGATTTTATTAGATTACGATTTTTTCAGTGCACTCTCATTGGAGTCGCGTCACAATGGTACATTGAGATACCTAGGGGGACATATGGGTCTTTTCATCAGTTGGTGCTAGCCTTTCTCAACCACTTTCAATTGCCCATTCGTTATGATGTTGGCCTTGAGATTTTGTCAACTTTACGCTACGGTTCCAACACTCACATATCAGACCATATCCAGGTAGGTGAAAGTGGTTAGTTAAGACTCCTATACCCCTGACCTTTCTTCTAGAATGGTTCCTAAAGTCTTTGCATGCTCCTATTTCAAAGGACGTTGCTACTTCCAGGGTCTTCAGTAAGGAAGAAGCTATATTTAGATCTCAACAACTTGATTTGATATATGCTCAGTCTGGGATGTTATGCCACCTTCTTCCAGACACACCGTAGACAAATCATGATCCTAGAAAGAATCTCGGACCTCATGCCAATGGCATTGTAGGGTCTGCCAATGTAAATTCCACAGACTCAACAACGAATTCTATTGGGGCCAGCTTCTTCTGCTTTCAAGTTCTATCAATTGATTCTACTTGAAAAGTCTTTTTGACAATCACCTGAATACTTTGACATGCCTTGCACTGTAACTGGCTATGTCCCTCAACCATTGTTCTCTGGCTGATGCTGACCCACTGTTCTCTTTGTCCTTGGAAGACTTCCAACCTTCCCACTAAGAATCAAGTCCCTCTTACGAACTCTTTGGCGTCAAAACAATCCGCTCTACAATGGCTGCAAAAACTTTCCTGCGACATCTTGTCACAAGCCAAGAAAACCATCAATCTTGAAAACAAATTTATACAAGACTGAAAATGATGCCAACAAAGTCTTTTTTCTCTTCAAGAAAATGGTTGCATCTTGTACTTCATCAAAGCACATGGTGTTTTCCTGCATCTTGGTGTACTCAAAATCAACTTACAAGCCAACAAACACCATCAACTAAACACAAGTCGAAAAACATGATCAACACAACATAGTCATCAAGACAACATCGACACAAGTCGAGACTCATTTAGAACATATCGACCTTCCCAATGACAAGTCGACATTCATGATACACAATCATGTTACAATCATGAGCCATTCATGATGAACTATCACCAGGTTCACTGCTTACACATACACAAAAACGCATGCATGTGCATGACTCTTCAACTCTCCTTCAAGTAAAAACATAAGTACATAAACCAAAAAACATGTGGGTGCATAAGAGCTTAATATGAAAAAGATATATGGTTGTAACAAGTGAGCATCATACCCCTCTTTTACATCCTCCTGGCGAAGTTGTGCAACAAACAAGAATGCCTTCAAACGAATTGCATTCACATGAAAATTGCATCATACAAGTTGTACTTTCCATACTCTCAACATAAATGCACACATAAAGCTGAAATGTGCATCTACAACAGAAAATGCAAGCCTTACTTGCTCAAGAAATTCAACCATTTCTTACCAAGCCAACTCAATGATGAATTCTTCTGCTGAAAATCGTCTTCTTGTGAATCATCTTGACTCACATCAATGATGGAATCTCCTCTTCCATTCTTTCCAATCTCTTTATCCATCTGCTTCTTGTGTTGTGGATGAGTGGTTGGATGCAATGTCCAACATTGGCCAATGAGATGACCCCTCTTCCGACAATGAGGGCAAATCTTTTGCATCCTCTTTTCAAGTTGGCTTTGCTTGTAAAGTTTCCTGAAAGTGGTCAATCTTTTCCAACATTTTGAAACATGATGGTTATATAAACCACAATATGTACATGGAATTTTTCTTCCATTTTTACATGCAAGTTTATCATGTTTAACATAATCAAAAGCAACTGAATTATAGGCAGAATTATACCTTGAACATTCACCTTTATCGCCTCTTTGAGGAGGTGAATTTGAAGAGTTACAAGCTCTCCTTTGAATACCAACAACAATGTTCTTGTCTGCATGGCTGTCATAACTCTCTCATTTCACACATTTGCATTCATCTTGAACAAAAGCTTTGCATGCTTGAGGGATTGAACTTGAAACAAAAGTTGTTCTTGGAACTTTTTCCCTTGTATCCTCAACTTTGGAATTTGCTCCATCTCTTTGTTCATATCCAAGACCACAATACTTGGGTCTCTCCTCAACAACAATAGGCTCAACAATGTCTTGTGCATGCTTGCCTAACCCTTTACCTTCATAGCCCATTTTTAACAATAACTTGGACCCTATTCCTCTTGTGTGATTTTCAAAAACACCAAAGCATTCATCTTGAGAGGAATTTGAAGATAAACTAACATTACAAACCTCATGTTCATGCATGTACTTGGTAAGGGTTTCCTTTTCCTCATGGAGTTGAGTCTCCATCTCATGCAACTTTTCAAGAATCTGGTCTTTCTCCTTCTTCATGGCCATCAACTACTCTTCAAGAGAAATCCTCTCTTCTCTATCTTCCCACAACTCTTGTACCATATCTCTCATGGTTGAAAACTCCTTCAACATCTCTTTGTCAAAGAAATTGGATAATGAAGATGTATGAGAACTATCAATGTTTGAAGCTTCCACAATCCTTGCAAGATATCAAACTTCAACACAAAACTTGCACAAATACCAACAACTAAAACTCTAGCTATCAATGGCAATCACAGTGAGCAAAACAAACTATGCTCTGATACCACATAATATGAAAATAGTTGGCTGACTTGTTATGCTATGCAAGCACCCTCTACTTCATTAAAATAAACTTTTCAGGACCTTGCTCAATGTGTTAAAATATGCAAGAAGTTTTATGTGTCAATTTCATGCTTCTTTTAAATGTTTATGTGTGAGATCTTTGTAATATTAAATATGTTGTTTTCATAAATACAACAGAAAAAATAACTTGCAGCAAATAATAACCAGCAAACACTCACAACAAGAACAACATGATAAAGGAGTTCACCCCTCTCCGGGCTACATCTCCTTGAGCCTCCTTCAATGGACTTGGCTCTCTAGGATTAATTTGTCAAATATTCTTTTACAATATGCTTCTCAAATCCAATGGAAATATTGACTGTACCATTAGGTTTAGAATACATAAAAACCCCAGAAATGACTAATAGAACTCTGAAAACGGATCATGGCTCATCTGGGCATGACCTCTTCTACATGTGGCCTTAAGCTTCCTTGAGATTCCTTGTGGAAAAAACACCTATAAAAGTCCTCAAATGGATCTGAAACCTATCCCAATGTGTTCAGAGCATAATAATTAGCCAAAAATGACTATTCAATCACAGAAAACAGACTTAGGCTCATCTGAGAATGACCTCCATCAATGAGGGCTTCAAGCTCCTTGGAGCTCTCTGAAACTTCAATGGTGAAAATACTACAAAAAAAGTCTTCAAATGGCTTTGAAAACAGTGCCAATGGATTCAGAACGTCCAAAAACCCCTAGTTGGGCTTTTTCGGCACCTCATTTGGCCAAAAGATGAAGAAGATAGGCCTCCTGCCATTTTCCTCCTTCAAGCTTGTTGTCTCTAGTTCGCCAAAACGCACCTCTGTGTGGCCAACCTAGCTCACATGCAAAAACTCGTGCTAAAACCTAGCACCGACGCGTAATCGAAACACGGGTGAAACTGTCGAATAGTTATGGACGCGCCAGCCCCTAAACACCAAGGCCGTGGTCATAAGGGTCACCATGTGACCACGCACTCAAACAAAAAGGGCCAAGGTTTTAAACCAATGAAAATGCACCAAGTGTCGGTCGAATGGTTGGTTGTAACCATTTTAAAAACCAAAATCCAAACCCCGCGCGCGCAAATGACAGTGTCATATGGTAAACACTGAAACCGCAGGCTAACCATTCATAACGTGTGCCAAAATTTGTGGACAGGTCATATGCCATAATACACAAGACCGCAGGCTGGGGCTAAGCCCCAGCCTGACCCCCACGCCAACATACACAATAATTTTAATTTAAATAAATTTAAACATATATGTATAACAAGGAACACTGTGTGGTGCGTTGGCAGGGAATACTTTGCAAAGACTTGACTGGTGGGGAGGTCCGGGGTTCGAACCCCATGGACTTCATAACTTTTAAACAAACAACCAAACCAATAACAGGGTGCCACGTGGCAGCCCATGACTGGGCCACATGGCACCAAACCACTTGCCAAAATGATGCCACATGTTACAACAGGATTCGTCCAAAATCTGCCAATGAATGCCACATCATCAACTACCATGTCATCATACGAACATGCCACATCAGCGTACGACCTCTGCCATGTCAGCATCTGTACAGATTGTACGGACTGTACAATCAACACATTTTTTTTCCTTGTTTGGCGATTTAAACAGAATGCGATATCTCACTCATCCGATGTCCGTTTGAACCCAAATGAGTTGCATTGGGTTCGTGACGATGAGGGCTATGCACCCGTTTGTTTTGAGGCAATTCTGAGAACTTTGATTTTTGAGCTAAATTTTGACCCCTGGTCCAGATTTTAATCATCTGAGAATCCACTTTACTACCTCCCAATGTTCTTTACCTAGATTGTTCATATATCTGCTCACAACTCCCACTGCATGTGCAATATCTAGTCTTGTACAAACCATTGCATACATCAAGCTGTCAACTGCTGATG
>JASDQU010186314.1:4464-20602 GCA_032191745.1 Picea mariana | reverse complement strand
TCTATTCTAAATCAAAAGAATAACATGAGAAACATTTATTAATGGTGTTGCAAGTTTTATGAGAGCATAAATTGTATGCTAAGCTAAGTAAGTTCATATTTTACCAAAAGAAGATTCACTACTTGGAGAATATAATTTTAATAGCAGGGATAGAAGTGTATCCTGAGAATATAGAGGTCGTTAGAGGATGGCCAACGCCAAAGAATATAACAAAGGTTAGATCATTCATGGGTGTTTCTGTTTATTACTGAAGATTCATAAAAGGGTTCTCAAGGATTGCAAGTCCAATCACTTCTTTGCAAAAGAAGGGAGTGAAATTTGAATGGAATTCCAACTGTGAAGAGAGTTTTCGACAATTAAAGGAAATATTGACAAGTGCACCAATATTGAAGATTGTCGATGCAAATGAATATTTTTTTGTGTGCACCGATGCATGCAAGGAAGGACTTGGTGGAGTTATCAATCAAAGGGACCATGTGGTATGTTATGAGTCCAAAAAATTAAAAGAGAATGAGAGGAATTATGCTACACATGACTTGGAATTAGCAGTGATTGTACATGCATTGAAAATGTGGACGCATTACCTTATGGGTAAGAAGTTCGAGCCAGGAACATACCACTATGGTCTGAAACATTTTTTTGGGCAGCCAACACTAAATGTTAGACAAACTAGATGGCTATAATTTCTGAGTGAATATGACTTCAAAATTAAGCACATAAAGGGAAAGGAAAATCAAGTGGCCAATACACTCAACAAGATAGCTTATGAAGTGCATATAGAATCCATTAGCATGTACAGGACATATCTGAAAGAAAAAATTGTTGCAGCAACATATGCAAATCAAAATTATTTAAAAATAGAAGAGACATTACAACAAGGTAATTTTCAGTAGAAATTCAATTCTTATGAGCTGAAAGAAGATGATATTCTCATGTAGAAAGGAAAAGTATATGTGCCTAACTCTAGTGATATGAAAATGCAGTTTTGGAGGAAATGCACAATGTGCCATATGTCAATAACTCAATATATCATAAAACAATTGCAGTTGTAAGAAGCCAATATTTGTTTCCAACAATGAAGAAAGAAGTGACTAATAACATTGCCAGATGTATAGAATGTGAAAAGGTAAATACATAACATAGACATCCAACAGGTTTGATACATCCATTGCCCATTCTAGAATGGAAGATGGATATAGTTACAGTTGATTTTATTAGTAAGTTGCCCAAAACAGTGAAGCAACATGATTCCATCATGGTGGTGGTGGAAAAATTGACTAAAGCAACACATTTTATTCTAGTAAAGACTACACACAAGGCAACAAACATTGCAGATATACACATGAAGGACGTTGTTAGGGTCCTAACCCGCACATAGGTAGAATAATATATTCGGATGTAATAAAGGTCAATATTAATAAGGCCTTTCAATAAAATAGAATAAGGCAGATGTAACAAGACCTAATAGAAGCGTCCGCTTCTAGAAGGATCTTCCTCTAGATGCTTGTTTTCATAGACATATTTAGTATAAATAGGATTCGAGGGTATGAGAACCCTATCTTGGAGATTATTGTAATAGAGCGTTGCTCGACTGGAGGTTTCCCCCTTGAAGAGGCTCGTGAACATTGCTTTCTAAATAAAAGTGTTATTTTTGTTGTTTTTCTTATATCATTTATGTGTTATTGTGGAGATTATGCTGGTTATATTACTGTTATTCTTCCATTTCTATCATTTTATTTCTATTTTGCATACTTTTATATCTGGTATATTACAAGTGGTATCAAAGAACTTTCCTTGGCAGAAATTGTGGGTAAATTTTTTTCCAGGGTAGAGACGTATTCTGACGTCTTTAAGCCACAGAGATCTGTCATTACGTGCATAAACCCATGGTTGAGGGATTCATACACACAGGAAATACAAGTGGTTCTTAAGCGTACATCTATTGGCCACCCTTGTAACCCCTTTTGGTACCCCTTCGAGTGGTAGCGCATCAGACAACACCTGTGTACGGATCGACCTAGATTTCTAGAAGCCCTCTTTAGATAAACCGATCGATCGCCTGACTGCTATAGTGCCATCAAGAATAGCACTCGGGAAGATACTCTCTAGTACCTGGGTAGTCGGGTAGTACAGCTAAGGGTACGGTCTATCCTCCTTAGTTAGTGCCTTGAGATATTGGACCGAGTACTACTGTTGGACCCTGCACGTATATCAGAGAGCTATAGCATAGGGTAAACCATTGTCTGTAGAACCCGTGAATACCTAACCCTTGGGGGACAGAAACATAAACAAATTCAAACAGACAAGCTCTATTGTCACACAACTTTGTTCAGGTTGCCAAATCACTACACTTTTCTTCTTGGTTAAGCATTTGGGGATTTCATCTCTGCAGCATTTTCAGACTGAGACCTATTTCACCATTATTTGAGACCTATTCCATTGGATTCACCTCTTCTCCCTTATCACCTTCATACATATCATTTTTCGGCAAAAATTTCTGACCCCACTCGCCCCTTTTCAATTCCCTCATCCTCATGCCCCATACCCATAGCCAAGAATTGGAAGCTCGCTTCAATACCTTGCAATCTAGTCTCACCGTGACCCAAAAAGAAGTGAAACAACTCAGTGCCAATTTTGAAACCATCAATACAACCATGCAATCCTCAATGGAGGAAGTCAAACAAGAACTGACCACCCAACTTAAATCTGTCTTTTCATCACTCTGCACCAAACTGAATATCCCTACAGATAACCCTTCCTCTGACTCACCTCCCCATATTGAAGGTGAAAATTCCTCTCATTCCCATAACTTTCAGCACCATCACTTTCAACGTGACCTATGCCTTCCGTGGGTGGATGTGACAAAATTTGATGGCTCGGACCCCACTGGTTGGGTAACCCAAATGGAACATTATTTCTCTTTAGAGGGCATTATAGATGATTTGGCCAAACTTCGGTATGGTGTTCTCCATCTAGATCAAGAACGTTGGCAATGGTGGCAATGGAGTAAAACTTCCCGTCAAGGGTATATTGCTTGGACACACTTTGTGGCTGAGATTTATGAACGCTTTGACACTGACACCAACCATTTGGGTCGTTTGACAAAGTTGAAACAATCAGGAATAGTGGAAGACTTTATAGTTGCCTTTGAGTGCCTGGATTTTCGAACAGAGGGCATGATCGATACCTTTTTTCGAGAATGTTTTATCAGTGGCCTCAAGGATGAGATTCGGGCCCATGTCCTCATGGCTCGACCTCTGAGTTGGGTGTAGGCTACTAAAAGAGCTAAAGAATCACAATAGGTTGTATCTTCTCAAAACCGCAAAACCTCTTTTATCCCTCGCCCTAAAACCGTAAATCCCACTACTCCCTCCACCCCACTAAAGATCCAAAAATTAACCAAGGCTGAAATGGATGAATGCCAACTCAAAGGCCTTTGTTATAACTGTGATGAAAAATATTTCACGGGCCACAAATGTAAGGAACAAAATCTTTTTATGGCCATATCCGACAATATTTCAGAAGAGGATGTTGAAACTCCCCTTGTGTCTGAGTCACCCAAAACCACTGACATAAACCCTCCCTCAGACCCTCCCAAAGTAGAACCGATCATTTCCCTCAATGCTCTCATTGGATTCTCCGCTCCCCAAACCCTCAAGTTAATCGGTTACATCAAGCATCGAAAGATCATCATTTTGGTTGATAGTGGAAGAACCCATAATTTTATTCATCGCCGCATTGCCCAAGAAACTCATTGCTACATCCATGTCATCAACAATTTCCAAATCATGATTGCCAATGGTGGTTCCATGAAATGTGGAGGGAACTGTGAAAATGTGCATCTCCAAATCAGTGACTACCACCTAAAATCCCATATGTTTGCTATCGACATGGGCGGTTGTGACATTGTGTTGGGTGCAGACTGGCTAAGGACTTTGGCTCCCATTCTCATGGATTTAAGGAATTAACCATGAAATTCGACCAGGAGGGCCACCAATATAAATTCCAAGGCATCACCATGGGTTCACCTGAGATCATTAGTTCCCATCGCATGGAAAATCTGCTCAAAAAAGGTCATTTTAGTGTTATTGCCCAACTCCATGCCATACAAGCAACATAGACACCCTCGGTGCTGCAAGACCTCCAAGCCCTCCTTTGTAAACATCAAATGGTATTTTCCACTCCCCAAGGACTCCCTCCTTCCCATGGTGTTCATGATCATTCCATTCCCCTTGTACCGAAAAGCCTTCCTCCCAATATCTGTCCATATCGCCACCCGTTTTCACAAAAAAAATGAAATTGAGAAAATGGTCCAGGAACTCCTTAATGCAAGCATTATCTGCCCTAGTACGAGCCCCTACTCTTCTCCTATAGTCATGGTCCTAAAGAAATAAGGTTCTTGGCGAATGTGTCCTAACTTCCGTGCCCTCAACAAACTGACCATTAAAGACAAATTTCTCATTCCTGTCATTGATGACCTCCTGGATGAATTGAGTGCCACCCAATTCTTTACTAAACTTGATCTTTGCTCGGGATACCACCAGATATGTATGAAAGAGGTAGACATTCCCAAGACTTCCTTTAGAACTCATGAGGGCCACTATGATTTTTTGGTCATGCCCTTTGGATTGTGTAATGCCCCCTCCACCTTCCAAAGACTCATGAATCATGTCTTCCATCCTTTTCTCCATCATTTTGTCTTAGTTTTCTTTGATGATATCCTCATCTATAGAAAAACCTGGACATGTCATCTTACTCATGTGGATCGAGTTCTCCATCTACTCGCTCAGCACCAAATTTTACTGAAACAGTCTAAATGTGCTTTTGGTGCCTCAGAAGTAGAATACTTGGGTCATTTGGTTAGCAAGGATGGCGTCAGGGTGGATCCGAAAAAAATTAAAGCTATGCAAGACTGGCCGCACCCAAAGACTCTCAAAAGCTTGCGTGGATTTCTTGGCTTAACAGGGTATTATCGCAAGTTTGTTAAGAATTATGGAAAGATTGCAACACCTCTCACTACTCTCCTAAAAAAGAAATCTTTCACCTGGACTCCAGTCGCCGCTCAAGCTTTTCAAACCTTGAAGATGGACATGTGCAGCACTCCAGTTCTGGCCCTTCCTAATTTCACAAAGACCTTTGTGTTGGAATGTGATGCCTCAGGGAAAGGAATTGGTGTTGTCCTTATGCAAGAGGGTCGACCTCTGGCCTTTACCAGCAAGCAACTATCTAAAAGGAATATGGGAAAATCCATCTATGAAAAGTAAATGTTGGATATTATGAATGTTGTTGATCTGTGGTGCCCTTATCTATTGGGGTAATGTTTCCAAATTAAGATAGACCATCAAAGCCTCAATTATTTTCTCAAACAATGCATTTCCTCCACGGAGCAACAAAAATGGGTGACTAAGCTCTTTGGATATGATTATGAGATCATTTACAAGAAAGGCAAAGACAATGTCGTGGCAGATGCACTTTCATGAAAATATGAAGATGAAGGATCCCTTTTTTCTCTTTCCTTCATTGTACCAGATTGGCTCCAAGTCGTTTTCCAGGAATGGCTACAAGATCCCAAAAGTTCGCATCTGATCCAAAAATTGTAGTCCAATGCTCTAGCTCCCTCAAGGTACTCTTGGCTCCATGATGAGCTTCGATACAAAGGTCATTTGTATTTAATTAAACAATCAAATCTTAAATCCACGGTACTTTCTGAGCTTCATGCTACACCCACAGCGGGGCACTCAGGGTTCACCAAAACCTATGACAGGGTCAAACATTCTTTCTTCTGGGATGGTATGAAATAGGACATCTATAATTTTGTCCCTGAATGTGATGTGTTTCAACGCAACAAGGGAGAAACAATCAAATGTTCGGGCACTCTACAACTGCTTCCGATCCCACCTACTATTTGGAAGGATATCTCTATGGAATTTATTGTTGTCTTACCCAAATCAGGAAATAAATCAGTCATGGTGGTTGTTGATCACCTTTCCAATTATGGTCATTTCTACGCTCTTCAACACCCATTTACAGCATCCACGGTGGCTCAAAATTTCATGGACCAGGTCTTCAAGCTTCATGGCATGCCGCACTCTATTGTTTTTTATCGTGACCCAACTTTTACAAGCAATTTTTGGCAAGAACCATTCAAGCTACAAGGCACCCAATTGCATCTCAGCACAACTTATCATCCCCAAATTGATGGTCAAACGAAAGTTGTCAACAAGTGTTTGGAAAAATATCTGAGGTTTTTTGCCTCTGAAAAGAAAAATCAGTGGGCTCAATGGTTACCCCTAGTTGAATGGTGGTACAACACTTCCTACCATTCAACTACACGCATGACTCCTTTTGAAGCGGTATATGGACAGAAGCAACCTTCAGTTCTCTCATACTTACCGGGTACCTCGAAGGTCCAGGCGGTTGACCAAACACTTACCGTTTGAGAGGCTATTCTCCGTACCCTCAAAGAGAACTTGGTCATGAAAAAGAATCGCTTGAAGCAACAAGCAGATCAAGGTCGCTTTGAACATCAATTTGTAGAAGGGGATCAGGTGTTTCTGGGACTTCAACTGTACAAGCAAACTTCCCTCAAGGCCAAGCATTGTCAGAAGCTAGCACCCAAATTTTATGGTCCTTATATAGTTATCAAGCATGTGGGACAAGTAGCCTATCAGCTAGCTATGCCCAGTCAATCGAAGCTGCATCCTATTTTTCATGTTTCATGCTTAAAGAAGGTGATTGGAACTAGGTTCCAAATTCAAACCAACCTGCCCAAGTTAGCTAAAGAAGGATCCATTTGGCTACAACCAGAAGCAGTTTTGGACTAGCATGAGCATCGCCTATGTCAGAGAACCATCAAGGAAGTGCTAGTCCAGTGGAAAGATACAACTCCAGCAGATGCCACTTGGGAACCACCTACCATTATGCAACAATTTCCACATCTCAAGCCTTGAGGACAAGGTTGTTTTTAAGGGGGCGGACATGTTAGGGTCCTAACCCGCACATAGGTAGAATAATATATTCGGATGTAATAAAGGTCAATATTAATAAGGCCTTTCAATAAAATAGAATAAGGCAAATGTAAGAAGACCTAATAGAAGCTTCCGCTTCTAGAAGGATCTTCCTATAGATGCTTCTTTTGATAGACATATTTAGTATAAATAGGAGTCAAGGGTGTGAGAACCCTAGCTTGGAGATTATTGTAATAGAGCACTGCTCAACTGGAGGTTGCCCCCTTGAAGAGGCCTATGAACATTGCTTTCTGAATCAAAGTGTTATTTTTGTTGTTGTTCTTATATCATTTATGTGTTATTGTGGAGATTATGATGGTTATATTATTATTATTCTGCCATTTCTAGCATTTTATTTCTGTTCTTCATACTTTATATCTAGTATATTATGGAAATTGTTAGGATACATGGAGTGCCTAAAGCAATAGTTTCATATAGAGATCCAAAGTTCACATCTAATTTTTGGAATGGTTTGTTCAAAGGCTTTGGAACAAATTTAAATCTTAGTACAATATATCATCCAGAGTCATATGGGAAAACATAAAGGACTAACAGGATAATTGGGGACATGCTTAGAATGTATGTGATGGATCAGCCATCAAAGTGGGAAGATTATATTCATTTAGTTCAATTTACCTACAATAATGGGTATCAAGCCTCATTGAAGATGCTTTGTTACATGTATATAACTTCCCTTTCTTGAACCACCTCTTGCCACCGATAGGAAGAGAACATGTTATATCAATAAAATGATTTGTTACATGGATGATTACATCCCCAACTTGTGTATGGTATCCATCAGAGTTTTGTGCAAAAATTAGAGCAATTTTTGTATGGTGTCCATTGAAAGCACAAATGAAATCCTACCACTCACCCCTGATGAATATGTCCTTGATCTCTGGTAGGGCTTCGAACAACTTGAACCCTGTTGGCTTTTCCCTCTGAATCTTCTAGTGCCCTTGTGTGGTATCATCATACCCTACCTTCCCTTTGTTGACAATGGTGGACAATACCATGCACCACTTAGGGTTCCCTCAATATCTACAATGAAAACTGCACGGGGAAACAATGTGCACGATTTCAAGGGTAATAGGAAACATGAGGGCGATTTGGGTGTCAATGGACTTTAATCAAACTTTAAAATATGTTTAAGTCATCAAAACTCATAAAACCAGATTCTGTCTGTTGATTGCAAGAATGTTGGCATTCTTGCAATCAACACTTTTACAAATGTAAACCTAGGTTAACTCTTTTTTGATGCATCAGTGATATAAAACATGGTGATAGGACTTGTCCAAACATTCTTGCAATCAACACTTTTTCACCTAAAGGCATAGGTTAACTCTTTTGTGATCCATCATTGATATAAAACATTGTGATAGGACTTGTCAAAACTCGAATCAAGACCTAACTCAACCTTATAGAAAGAAAAATAAATAACATTAAACAAAAATGGGAAGACATAAAACAAAATAACTTAACACACAATGAAGAAGAAAGACTAACTAAGAGCTAGGTTGATAGATGAATAGGTTGTTTTCATGAGTAGAAGGGAGAGGTGTAGGCCTAGGATATAACAAAAACCATGTGGTGGGATCAACTTAAGCAATCCAAGAACCTTGATGAAAAAAGAATCCCATGGAGGCAGTTCAAAGGATATTTCCAAGACAAATATTTGTCTGAGCATTACTATGAGAAAGATGAAAGGGTTCTTTGAACTAAAGTTGGGAACCATGAAAATGGAGGAATACGAGAAGCGGTTCTTTGAATTGTTGAAGTATGTTTACCTCATCAAGGATGAGAAAGTCAAAATCCAAAGATTTCTAAGTGGGTTACCCTCTTTCTACAATGATAAGATTCAATATGACAACCCCAAAACCTTGGAGGAAACCATAAGGAGAGAAAGACGTATGTATGAATAGAGCAAAGGAAGACCAGTTTTCCCAAAAGCTTGGAATGACAAGATGAAGGATAAAAAGGATCAAAGGCAGAAGAATTGTAAGCCACCCTTTTTCAGGAACAATTTCCAAGTGAATGAACATGGTCAAGTCACCCAAAAAGAAGACAAGACTGCAGATTCATTTGGAAAAAGGCCAAGGCAGCAGTCGGTGCAATGTTGGGGATGTGGGGGAAATAATCTACATAAGGATTTCCCTCACAAAAGAGAAAGAATGGGGACTATCCACAACATTCAAGAGGCTAAAAAAATGGAAGAAATGTGATGAAGCAAGCCAAGGATTTATTCATCCTTGGACAATAAGAAGGTAGAGTATCGATTCCCCATGACTGAAGTGGAAGGTAAGATCAATAATGAGCCCATAGAAATTTTAGTTGATTCAAAAGCTAGCCATAGTTACGTAAATGCTAACATTGTTGAAAGATTTCACTTGCAAAGAAGTAAGCATAATAAATCTTGGTTAGTTCAATTAGCCACGAGGGCTAAGAGGAAAATCAATGAGTTGGTTAAAGATTTTCCGATAGACATGAATAGACTCAATACAAAGGTGGATGTAAACATCATAGCATTGGGTTCATATGATTGTCTAATTGGTATGGATTGGTTGGAGAAACATCATGATGTCCTGAATTGTTAAAACAAGACAATGACATGTCTTGATGAGGAAGAGAAGCAAGGCAAGATTCAAGGCATTCAAAGAGTTGTAGCTATTAGAGAGATTTCATCTATTCATTTTAACAAGAGCTCCAGAAAAGGATGTCAGATGGTTGCAGCCATTATGGAAGAGGAATCCAAAGACAAAGTGGCAAGCATTGAAGACCATCCGGTTTTGAGGGATTTTGAATATGTTTTTAGAGAAATTATGGGACTACCACCAAAAAGAGACATTGATTTCTCTATTGATTTGGTTCCATGAGCTGCCCCAGTGTCTAAAACACCTTAAAGAATGGGTACACTAGAAATAAAGAGTTGTGGATGCATCTTAAAGAACTTTTGAAGAAGGGGTATATATGCCCAAGTGTGTCACCTTGGGGATCCCCAATTCATTTAGTGAAGAAGAAGGATGGAACCTTAAGGTTGTGTATTGATTTCAGGCAACTTAATAAGGTTGCCATAAAGAATAAGTATCCTTTGACAAGAATTGATGATTTGTTTAACCAGCTAAAAGGTTCAAGAATATTTTTCAAGATTGACTTGAGATTAGGCTATCATCATGTAATAATAAAGGAACAATACATCAACAAGACAACATTTAGAATAAGATATGGGCATTATGAATTCACGGTAGTGCCATTTGGGCTATCAAATGTCCTAGCAGTTTTTATGTGCATGATGAATGGAGTGTTCAAGGAGTACCTGGACAAGTTTTCTATTGTGTTCTTAGATGATATACTCGTCTATTCTAAATCAAAAGAAGAACATGAGAAACATTTATTAATGGTGTTGCAAGTTTTAAGAGAGCATCAATTGTATGCTAAGCTAAGTAAGTGCATATTTTACCAAAAGAAGATTCACTACTTGGGGAATATAATTTCAATAGCAGGGATATAAGTTGATCCTGAGAATATAGAGGTCGTTAGAGGATGGCCAACGCTAAAGAATTTGACAAAGGTCAGATCATTCATGGGTCTTTCCGATAATTACCGAAGATTCATAAAAGGGTTCTCAAGGATTGCAAGTCCAATCACTTCTTTGCAAAAGAAGGGAGTGAAATTTGAATGGAATTCCAAGTGTGAAGAGAGTTTTTGACAGTTAAAGGAAATATTGACAAGTGCACCAATATTGAAGATTGTCGATCCAAATGAATATTTTGTTGTGTGCACCGATGCATGCAAGGAAGGACTTGGTGGAGTTATCAATCAAAGGGACCATGTGGTATGTTATGAGTCCAAAATATTAAAAGAGAATGAGAGGAATTCTACTACATGTGACTTGGAATTAGCAGCGATAGTACATGCATTGAAAATGTGAAGGAATTACCTTATGGGTAAGAAGTTCGAGCCAAGAACAGAACACTACGGTCTGAAACATTTTTTTGGGCAGCCAACACTAAATGTCACACAAACTAGATGGCTATAATTTCTGAGTGAGTATGACTTCGAAATTAAGCACATAAAGGGAAAGGAAAATCAAGTGGCCAATACACTTAGCAGAATATCTCATGAAGTTCATATAGAATCCATTAGCATGTACAGGACAAATCTGAAAGAAAAAATTGTTGCAGCAACAAATTCAAATCAAAATTATTTAAAAATAAAAGAGACATTACAACAAGGTAATTTTCAGTAGAAATTCAATTCTTATGAGCTGAAAGAAGATGAGATTCTTATGTAGAAAGGAAAAGTATATGTTCCTAACTCTAGTGATCTAAAAATGCAGTTTTGGAGAAAATGCACAATGTGCCATATGTCAAGAACCCAGTATATCATAAAACATTTGCAGTTGTAAGAAGCCAATATTTTTGTCCAGGAATGAAGAAAGAAGTGACTAATTACATAGCCAAATGTGTATAATGCCAAAAGGTAAAGACATAACATAGAAATCCAATAGGTTTGCTACATCCATTGCCCATTCTAGAATGGAAGTGGGAAGTAGTTATAGTTGATTTTATTATTAAGTTGCCTAGTACAGTGAAGCAACATGATTCCATCATGGTGGTGGTGGACAAATTAACTAAATCAACAAATTTTATTCCAGTAAAGACTACACACAAGGCAACAAATATTGCAGATATATACATGAAGGAAGTTGCTAGACTACATGGAGTGCCTAAAGCAATAATTTCATATAGAGATCCAAAGTTCACATCTAATTTTTGGAAAGGTTTGTTCAAAGGATTTGGAACAAATTTAAATCTTAGTACAATATATCTTCCAAAGTCATATGGGCAAACATAAAGGACTAACAAGATAATTGAGGACATGCTTAGAATGTATGTGATGGATCAACCATCAAAGTGGGAAGATTATATTCATTTAGTTCAATTTAACAATAATGGGTATCAAGCCTCATAAAAGATGAGTCCGTTTGAAGCATTGTATGGAAGAAAATGTAACACACCAGTGAGTTGGGATAATCCAACAGACATAGCAGTTGTTGGACCATAATTGTTAAAAGAAATGGAAGAGAAAATGACAAGGATAAAACTGAATTTAAAGGTTGCCTAGGATAGGAAGAAACATTATGCAGATAAGAATAGAGTTTTCAGATATTTTAAAGTGGGAGAACATGTGTTATTAAAAGTAAAGGCAAAGAGGAGTTTGATAAGATTAGGAAGTTTCCCGAAGTTGGTAGCGAAATATTGTGGACCTTTTGAAATATTAGAAAAGATAGGGCTAGTTGCATACATGCTAGCATTGTCTACATCCATAAGAGTGCATAATGTATTTCATGTATCCTTATTAAAGAAGTGTGTACCTAATCATAACCACATAATTGATTAGAATGTGATCCACGTGGAGCACAAAGGGGATTTCTAGGTGGAACTTGTATGCATCTTGGACTGAAAATTCAAGGTGCTCATGAACAAAACCATAGGGTTGGTAAAGGTTCAATGGACTTGATACGGTCCTCAAGATGCTACATGGGAGCATGAAGAAAACATGCGGGCAAAGTACCTGCAATTTTTTGACAATTTTGAAGAAGGAAGAATGCAAGACTCCATTTTGGAAAGCTAGAGTTCTGGAACAACATCTAAGATTCCTAGCCAACTGTATCGGGGACCTTGATAAACAAATGAATCATTCCTTGGGTTATTCTTGACAAACGGATGGGTCATGAGGCTTTGCCCATTTTTGTAACTGGAACAATAGTGTCCTCTTGTAAATATTTCTCTTTATATAAATAAACGAAGTTGGGTATTAGGCATGGTTCATGTCGCCTACACTTTATATATGTCTCTTGTGTTCTGCATGTTTTTTGTTGTATGTCGAATTGACTAAATTTTAAACTAAGTTAACAATTGTCTAAGTGTACAAGTGAGTTCCATAGAGTAAGGATGTGACTCGCCCGTAGCCTATAACGAAATATGGGTATGCTCTAGGTGAAGAGGCGTAGTCCAGGTGAAGTATCCTTGGTTGAGTCAATATGCCAAGGGAGAACCACCATGGTGTTGCATGCCAACGAGATACCAACGTTGGACTTGGGCATGACTTTTGGGGGCGTAACAATTTCTATATTAAAGAAAAATGTTTATTTCATAGATTATGGTTTCTACATTAAAAAAAAATGTTTATTTCGTAAATTATCCCGAAAAAGAGTTGTTTATTTCATAGAAATAAGCTTGTAGCGAAAAATTTAAATGTACCAGCCACATAAGAGAGGAGTCTCTAAGAGTTCCTTTTAGCTTTGAATATTTGTGATTTCAAGTTCTTAGTGAGCAGATCCCCTTCAGATATGTTTTGATGAGTTTGAATATTTTTGATATAAAATGTTTTCATGTGACTTCGATCCATCATTTAGGCATAAAAATCGAAGGACCTGTGAATTAATGTTGTGAATGCTAACATATTGTAATATTTTTTTCTATCTATAATATTAGCACATTGTAAAATATTTTCTTTGTATAATTAGGTTGGATGTATTGCTAACAAATGAATTTTATTTTTTCCTTAGGAATTTAACTGGATGGATATCAGATTTTCCCTAAAATAGCTTAGGAATATTTATTTACAAAGAGTAGATTTTAGAGTAGTAGTATTTATTTTCTTTGTATATAATAAGATTTTTTAATAAATTCAATTTTTTTTTAATGTTGTTGGCTTAGTCCAAAGTTAAAATGGATTGTGTGTGTGTGTGTGTGACATAGACACACACACACACACACACTTATTTGTTGTCAATTTTATGTTGAGCACACTATTTTGTGCTTTTTCTTTATCTTTTGAAGAGTATGTAAATTTGAAGGTTAAAATTTTTAACACACCTTCATTATTGAAAAGTAATTTCTTAATCAAAACTTAACTATTGAAATGCAATTTTTTTATTAAAACTTTATTGTTGAAGGACATAATTTTAAACATATCGTTTTTTGACGGGAAAGATAGAGAACCAAGGCATCAAAAAAATTGTTTGACAGGTGTTGTGCATGGAGTACCGTACCCATTCAGGAACTAGCATATATTGTGAGCAATCGGCCCAGGACCTACAAGAATTATTATTCATCTAACTAGACCCCCACAATTACTTCATTGGAGATCGATTTGGTTGAGTCGATTCAACGGTGGGGAGAGTCCCACTACTCCTTCCAAGTATTGGTGTTCCTAAAGAATGTGTACTCAAGTCAGACATTTCTTGATGGTTTAATCGGTCATCTTGGATTAGGTTGATCCAAATCCAACCTCGGAGTAGAAATCATATCAACACTATCTGGTAAAGCATCAAGATTCAGTACAACACTTCGTAGAAACAAACAATTTAACACTCTTCTCTTATTGAATTTATGAACGATAGGTGTATTTTAGATCATTCCCAATTGGTCCATCTTACAAACTAAATGACATGGAAAAATAATATAACAGATTAGTTTTCAAGCTGAATTTTAAACAACGGGATGATTTTATCTCAATTTAACTCTGAAGGTGATCTGTGAATTGAGAAGGCTCTGAAGGCCCTTCCTTATTTCCTTGCCCCAAGCACGTTCTAAGCTTTATTGATTGTATGTCTCCACAATAGAGGTAGCCCTGTTTCCAATTCCTTCTTAGATGATATAGATTGGATCATTATATTGTTTGTCATCTATATTGATCCTTTCAGAGTGGGGAAAACTGGAGGAATCAACTTGCAGGTCCATTTTAGTGGTAGGTCCTAGTTTGGAAAATTGGGGTCTGGAACATTCTGGGGCTATTTCGAGGCATCAAAATGGAATTTTTTGGGATTAAAACTTTCCCAGAATATATCGAACACTGTGATGTTAATATACACATTGGGACGTTTCCAACAATGCAAAAATATTTTCAATTGGAGCTCATATGAAAATTTTATGCCTCTTGCAAGTTGAGCTACCATGTTGACCACCATGGTATGAGAGGATGCCACATCAGCCCCTGTTACTCACACATGTGGGGTTATCCACATATGTAATTTCAAGAATATTCTAGAAGGTCCAAAACCCTATCACAATTAAGGGTTGAGGAAGTCAAACACCTACCCCTAGATGGATACCAGGCTATGCTAAATACCGGGCCACTAGGAGGAGAAGGGGTTCCATTATTTTGCATTGTATCTTGTTCCATAGCTTAGAGAAACATATAAGAGTGGTATTATGTGAGTATAACATAGGAGGAGAGATTATGTATCATCCTTATAGGCCACAATGTCAAGGGAAACTTCATAGAGTGTCTCTTTCTTTGTACTTGCCTTACTTCCATAACAGAGAAAAGAGAGTAGAGCAACCTCACCTTCTAGCTGGGTTTTCTCCCGTTTTGAGTTTCCCAGGTCATATCTTATGTTATTTGTGGATGGTGTTATTGTATTTTATTTTTTTCTATTTTTAGTATTTTATCTATTTCATGCATAAGCAGAATATCAATAACTAAATATTATGAGATCTAAAGGAAAAAATAATCATAATAGTAAATATTTCAATATTTTATTAGATCTATTGTGACAAACTGTTTCAGTGGAATATCCACAATATTTTATAGATCATTAAAAGACCCCAAAAAATCATCTACAAGAATTCAATTAGATCTATTTCTATTATTTAGTTGAACTAAGTCAATAATGTAAAAAGCTCTAGCCTTATCTCTTCTAGCTCTGCATTACCTAGCAGCGAGTCTGCATGAACTCAATCTCCATATTTATTTTCTCTCTGTGTGGGTAAGGATTCACCTATCTATTTCTAAAAAAAAGTATTTAATTATTTATTAGTCAACTTATCATTGAGTGAATATCCAATAGTGGAGATCGTTGTTTGAGCGGTAGTGAATCCAGAAGGATTCACTAGTGAGTAGCAACCTAAATGTTCTATAGTATTTCTTCTCCCTTATTTTCTTTCCAGACTACATACTTATTTATAGTATACACCCCCAAAACCCCCAATCAAAATACATTCACCAGGTCTTTTTACCCAAATCCCAAATAATGGTCCACATATTCTCCATCCTCAAAACATCGCTAAATTATTTCAGTGTTCTCCAAGGCTATAGTGTAATATGGATTCTTATGTGCCCAT
>JASDQU010186312.1:22835-34202 GCA_032191745.1 Picea mariana | reverse complement strand
TAAAAAATTTCTCCATATAGGCAGCTACAGGATCAATATAGGTTTGGCCCATCTTTTGATTTTCAACTTCAAACAACTCAGCCTCAAGACTCGATTTTTCAGCTATGCATTTTGTGTCTTTCAACACTTCCTCTTCTGACTGTGGATGCTCTGATGGTTTGTGGAATGATGCCTCTGCTACAAAAGACAAAGAATCTGATTGCCTGACCATGTCAATATCATAACAATGTTTTATTTCATGACTGGAGAACGAAGAATGATTTTGTCCACATAGGCCATCCAACTGATCAGCTATTGGATCCTGAAAAGACTGGCAAGGCTGCTGTATTGACTCAAACGAAATCTCCTGCTTGTTTCTGTATTCATCCCTCAACAATTGTCCAAGAGTCTCCTTCAAAACTCAAAATGATTTAAAACACAATGGCACAGAGTTCTTTTGGATTAACTCAAAATTTGTCTCAGGCTCTAAGCTATCATCAAGAATTTGAAAATCAATGTATGTCAAGGGCTGCGATACTGGGTTTAGAACAGCCTCCATATCCTCAAGGGTATCATCAATTGATGGGTCAGAGGAAATTTTGTCTCTACTGCTCACAACTGACCTAGAGTTTCTTTTCAGAAATTGACAAGATGAGCAACATAAGGGCAAAGTGTCTTCACTTACTTTGACATTTTTTGTGCATTCCCCATCGCTGTCATAACTGTTGTGCAAGGACTGATTATCGCATCTGAACGATAACTGATCTTCTTCCTGCCAATAACATGCTGCTGGTTTCTCTGAACAAACAACCTCTATTTCAGCTTCATGATCATCATCATACTGATCCCACTTGGGTGGACAATCCAAGTAAGGAATGTCGTCGAACATGCACATCATATCAGCTGGTTGTTCCTCTACAAGTTGAGATGGAGCTTCCTCTTTGACTGTGCCATGAATTGAATACATGAACGAATCATCATTCAAACCATGGTATCCAGGGTGTGCAGCAACATGTTTGGGAACTGTGGCACTTTCTTTCTCTGAAATCAAGGGACCATGATGTCTTTGGACAACAAGCTCCTCTTTTGTGTTGATCTTCTGCATCAGCTTTTCCATGGCACTGGCCAAAATATCCAGTGTAGCTTCTGATGATTTCAGCTGCTCCATTTCTTTATCCTTTAATTTTGACCTCTTGATCAGCAAGTTGGTTTCCACATCAACGGCAATTCTCTACATCTCTTCAAGGCTTGTAGTGTTCCTTTCTCTCAACTGAAATGTCATCTCAGGATCAAAGGCATATGGGTAATGCAAATGAGCTGACCCTGGGGGTGGCCTTATATCAACAGGTATTGCATGATATACCTTGTTGAATCTGGCTGAAAACTTTTGTACTGTCTCCCCTGGCTTTATTTTCAAGTGTTCATACTCTTCCAGGATGAGGAAAACATTTCCCCTGACCACCCATCTATCCAAGAACACTTGCATGAACTGATGAAAATTTCTGATGCTTGCAGCAGGAAGGTTCTTAAACCAATCTTTGACTTTTCCTCCCAGAGACAGGGAAAACATTCTGATGTAGACATCATCATCTTCAACCTCATAAAGGTCGAGGAAATCTTCAAGGTTTTGAATATTCTTTTCAGCAGTGATCTTCTCATTTTCTCCGTCAAACCTAGGTAGATTATTAATGTAATTGACAGGGAGGTCATGGAGAATAGGAGGAAAATCTAGAGGCTTGTATCTGTCTGGGATTTTTGCAAGCACAGGAGATGAAGCAAGGGACCTACAAACATCCAGAGGTTCAACAGGAGTAGGAGACAGAGAAGGAGGCTTATGTCTCACTAGGGTTTCTACAGGTACATCTGGGATGTGCACAGGTGTATAAGCATGTACATATTCTACAGTTGTGGGTATGATCTCTTGAGACTCATCAATTGACTGATGGTCAAAGTGATCTTCATCAATATACTTCTGACCAGGCTTAGAAAAAGACAAGACATGATTGCAAATAAAACCAAATATGTCTTGAATGCAATTTGAGCTTGAATACCTGGTCTTTCTAGGCTGCTTGGTCATGCTTCAGGTTCTTCCTCCAGTGGAGTCTTCAAGTTGGCACTGTCTGGAGCTGATTGGAGTCGCCAGGTGAATGATCTCAGCCTTCTTGTGTCTGGTCACTGTTCACCATCAGTGATCAGAGCTGGAGCTTGAAGTGTACTACTGGGAAAACCCCCCAGTATGGTCGCCATTCTGTTAGCACTCTGTAATTTGCCCAAGGCTGAAAGGCAATCACAGAGGCAACATCAGAACCACTTTGAGTCTTGGATCTAGCCCTCCAAGACTCAGAGAGGGATCTCTCTGTCTAATATAGCTTTGTTTAAGGAGATATTAGGCTAGTTAATGAAAACAATGTGCTATGTTTGTAAAAAGGGTTTATAAATTGGTTGAGACAGTTTACACATCCATTGGGCTATGGGGTCTGTAATTAATAAAATATGAGATACAACCAGAAATGCTGAAGAAATCCTTCACAGGGAGAGGTAACACACTCACTGGATCTTTAATAATTTAAATGATGATCAGAAGAAAAGATAAGGAAATATCTCCAACCAACAGGCACTTAAGAATCTCTTAATTGAAGATATTTAGAAGATGAACATTCAAATCTTTAGAATCGGAAACAGGGTATCGGAGAGAAATCCTGAGACATATGCTACTCTTAAAGATTAGTTTCAGAAAATGAGATGATTACAGAGCAAGAAAACATTTAACTGAGAAATCACATCACCAGTGAACATGCGCAGGAATCCTGTAAAGTGCCTCTTTTTCATTCATGGAAGATCTATTCAAAAATGTTACAGCTTGATAGCCACAGGGCGTGAAGATCCAACCCGTTTACATTAAAATCATCTCAATAAATAGTATAGGTCTCCTCCACAATTTACGAGAGTCGGTTCAACTGCCTCGGCCCAAAATAGCCACCACTCCCACAAAATTCGGAGTTTTCTGTCATGAAAAATGGACCGTTTTTCTGCGAAACAGGGGTCCGATCAGACATGATTATTTATTCAATGATGACACCTGGGAGAAAACCGAAAGAGTTTATTGTAGATGGACATGTGTTGGAAAAAACCCTCTTTCGGTTTCGTCGAATTCGTCCCCAGCTGGCCGTGACAGCTCCTGAAAGGTCAGGACTGAAACGAAAAATGGCAAATCTGGAAAAATAGGCCTCGAAGATGCCTTCGACTCTCTCTTCTCGTGATGCCGTTGGAAAAACTGGGAGAGGTTTTTGTTCCTCATCTGGGCTGACCAAAAACCTCTCTCGGATTTTTAAATTCGTCTCCGTTTGCTCAAAAATCGATCTGAAAGATGACAAGGTAAAATGGGCAAAAATGGTAAAAATGTGCAAAGGTGGTTTTTTGGCGGGAAAACGAGATTCCGGACCCCCCCCCCCTTGTTAAACGTAGAATGCTCGGGGGGGGTCTGGAATTCGATGTAGGTCGTTGATTTTGGAGGCTCGCTCGGGACCGTTCAAATTGACTTCATTTTTAATTTAAATTCTGGACCCCCCCTTCGTTAAATTCCGGAAGGTGGGGGGGGCTCCGGAATTAATATAACGCGTTGATTAAACTTGGGGTATATTGGATGGGGGGCGGGGTATGAAATATGCATTGGGGTTATGGGTAGGCAGGAGTTATGGGTGGTTAGTGGGTGGTGAGGTGGGGTGACGTAGGGGGAGTGGGTAGTGGGGTATGAGGTGAGGGTGATGTAGGGGGAGTGGGTAGTGGGGAGTGATGTAAGGTGGGTGGAGGGAGATGTAAGCGGGGTAGAGGGTACGTGGGGTAGGATAGGTTAGACTTAGGACATTTTTAATATTTAGTTTTTTTTTGGGGGGGGGGTTTAATTCATGTTATATGTTATGTATGTTTTTTCTTTTTATTTGTTTGTATTTAATATATTTTTTAATTTATTTACTTTTATTTAATGTCTTATAATATTTATTATAATATTATTTATATTTTAACATATTTTATTTCTTTTTGTATTTTTTAATGTTTTTTATATATGTTTTTTATTTTTTATTTTGTTTTTTAAATTTAATTGTTTTATTTTAATTTAAAATTAACCCTAACTTTTAACTTAGTTACTAACCTAGCTACTAACCCTGGTTCTTAACTTATTTAATAATTAATTAATCATTAAATAATCATTAAATAATCATTTATTAATCAATTTTAACCTAGTCTTAACTTTATTAATGCTTATTTTTATTTTAATCTAACTGATTTATTATTTTTTTTGTTCATCCTAAGTCCATTTATGCAGGGACGGAGAGGCAGGAAAAGTAGTCGATGGGGCAACAGGACAAGGGAGTGTGGGCGCAGTGTGTATGAAGGATGCATCGGGGTGATGGAGGATTGAGCGACAAGGATGGAGGGAGGAAACGGAATCACCTGAGCCAGGACTTCGTCATCACGAGAGAAACGCCAGATCAACAGTCGAAGAATCGACTCGCCTATAATTATAGGACCCTAACAGGAGGGGCACACAAGCAGAAGGGAGATCGATTGCAGATTTGCAGGTGAGAGTTTTTGTAGGAGGACAGAGTAGAGTCTAGCAGGTGGATCGACTCATTCTCTTCATCAAATCACAAAGGTTAATCTTCAGATCTGACAGGGCCATACAAAGTGATGCATGGGTGATGCAGGAGGATCATAAAATCACTCAAAGGCTCATCTACTAGCTGTTGTTTCGTTTTGGTTATGTTTTGGAGGGTCTAGAGAGGTTGTACGATTTTGTTGGAGAGGGTTTGTTGAAGTTATTCAACTATTTGATAGAGGCTAATTTATCTTGTAAGAAATCTCTATATATGTCCTGCTCAGAAATAATAAAACCCCAGATCTGTTGCACCGGTTTTCCCACCTTGGTTTTTTTCGGGGACTATTGTCCAAAAATAAGTGTGTACATTTGATGTGATTGTTGTCTACTTTTACTTTCATTTCCTGGTAATTTATTTTTGTTGTGTATTTAATTTATTATGAAGAAAAACCATGAATAATCAGTGAAAAATTAATTTGATTCTTTTAAAGTGTATTGGGTTTAGAAATTTCACATGGTATCAGAGCATGATTGTTAAAGAGGTAGTATTACAAGTGGGTTTTCAAGATCCAACAGAAATATGAAGTTTCAGGCACAGATCTGAGGCAGCTGTCATCTTCCCTTGCACCTAGGGTTTTTGCACTAAGGTTTCAACATAAAAAGAAAAGAAAAGGTAGAGTTTGAACCATGAGGGTTTGAACATAACACTTTCAGAAAATGGCCATGAGTTTGAGGGTGGAAGATAGGTTACAAGGGGCTCCAAATTACCCCACCTAGAAAGAAGGGATGACAATGATATTGGAAGTCAATGATGTGTCAGAGGATGTTAGTGACAAGGCAGTAGCTCCCACAGGTGCAACCGAATTGGTCATCTGGAAGAAAGGTGAGGCTAAGGCTAAGAGAATAGTTCTTGATGGGATAAAGTACCATGTGGTCCCACATCTCTCAGGAAAAGTTGAGGTAAAATACATGTGGAAAGCCCTAAGTGACCTCTACCAAAACAAAAATGAAAACAGAGTGATGGCTCTGCGTAAGCAACTGTGTGGAACCAAGATAGCCAAAGGTGAGGGTGTAATACCTTATCTTACCAAGATAACACAAATTAGATATGAACTTGTATTAGTGGGAGAAAATACTGAAGATTCTAAGCTGGTGTGTATTGCACTAAATGGCTTTACTAAGTCATGGGACATTTTTGTATGTGGTGTGGTAGCTCGGGAGAAGATCCCTGATTGGCAGTTACTGTGGGATGATTTTGTGTAGGAAGAGATTAGAATTGGTCAAGAAGGACCATCATCTTCAACTCATACAGAGGAGGAAGAAGGTTTGGCCCTTGCAGGAAAAGCAAAGGGAAAGAAGAAGAGGAAAGGTGGAAAGAAAAACATTGACTTCTTAAAGGTCAAGTGCTTCTAGTGTCACAAGATGGGTCACTTTGCATAACAGTTTCCAAAGAGAAAGAAGAACAAGCCACAGATGGAAGCTTAAGTAGCGGTGGATGAGTTTGCCAATTCATTTGAGGAGGATTTATGCTTCATAGCTTGTAGGTCTAGTACAACTATTTCAAACATGTGGTTTGTAGATAGTGGTGCATCTTTTCATATGACAAGGCACACAAAGTGGTTTACTAGGCTATAGGAGGGAGGCGTAAATCTACTCATTAAGCTAGGGGATGACAAGCACTATAAGGTGCAAGGAGTTGGCACAGTCTCATTTCATAGGGAGTCTGGGAAACCACTATGCTTCAGTGATGTGTTATATGTTCCATGGTTGACCAAGAACCTAATATCAGTCTCTACTATTGAGGATAAGGGATATGAGGTCACTTTCCATAAAGGAAAGGTGTTCATTAGACCAGGTGGGTCAGGTGAGAAGATGGACAGGATGATTGGGGTTCGATAGGAGAATGTCTACAAGTTACAAGTTTAGCCAGGGAGAGCATTAGTAAGTTTCACCACAGATATAGGTGAGTTTTGGCACAAGACGATGACACGCATTCATTTTGGTGCTTTGGGGAATTTGAGGGAGGCATTCACTGGATTTCCTAATATTACAGCTGAGAGGCATGACCCTTGCAAGGGTTGTGTATTGGGAAAGTATTCCTGGAAACCCTTTCCATCTAGCGAGCACAATTCCAAGGGAGTATTGGATCTGATAAAATATGACATATGTGGGTCGATGAGTGTGGAGTCAGTGAGTGGCTCTAGATACTTTGTCTTGTTTATTGATGACTACTCCAGGAAGACCTGGATTTACTTTCTAAAGACCAAGGATGAGGTCTTTGGGACATTTTAGGAGTTTAGATCTCTGGTGGAAAACTAGACTGGGAGGAATATTTGGGTCTTAAGATCAGACAATGGGGGAGAATACACCTCCAAGGAGTTTGAGGATTATTGCACAACAACGGGGATTAAGAAGAAACTCACAGTTCCTTACAATCCTCAATAGAATGGAGTGGACGAGAGAAATAATAGGACTGTGGTTGGAGCATCACAAGCTATGATTCATGATCAGGGGTTGCCATTGTTCTTATGTGCAAAGGCAAGCAATGTTGCAGTATAATTGCAAAATAGGAGTCCCCACATAGTTTTGGGGAAGCAGACACCTGAGGAGAAATTTTCAGGTACTAGGCCAGATGTGAGTCATATTTGCATCTAGGGCAGTGCATGTTACTAGCATGTCCCTTCAAAGAAGAGGAAAAAGTTGGACCCTACAGCGGTGAAGTGGTTACTTGTTGGTTACAATGAGGCTTCCAAAGCCTACAAGATCTATGTACCTTCATGAAGGAAGGTTATTGTGTGTAGAGATGTGCAGTTTGAGGAGTAACGTGCATTGAGGAGATCAAAGGATTTGCCAGCAAGTGTAGAGAACTAGCAAAGACAGAGCACAAGAGTCTAGGAGAAGGAGGCACAAATTCAAAAGAAAAGATCACGGGAGCAGAGGCGAGATACAAGTATTTAGAGGGAGACTGTTGGAAAAGTTCATCATGAGAGAGTTGATGAGGAGGAGGAGGAGCATGATGCAGTTCCCCAATAGAATATTACTAGGCCGTGGCCTAAGTGGTACAAGTCCACAGTCAGTGATTCTAGGTTGGTAGGGCTTCCAGAGAGGGACTTCGGATGCATCAAACAATCAAAGAGACTTGGATATATGGCATTGATGACTCAAATCATTGATTTTGATCCTTCCATTTATGAGAGTGTTGCATGGAATAAGGTGTGGTAGGAGGCCATGATGGAGGAATATGCCTCCATTATGAAAAATTATGTATGGGAGGTAGTTTCTAGGCCAGAGGATAAAAAGGTGGTTGGATCCAAGTGGATCTACAAAGTTAAGCATGCAGCAGATGGAAGCATGGAAAAGTACAAATCTCGCTTCATGGCCAAGGGGTTTTCACATCGAGAGGGAATTTATTATGAGAAGACTTTCACTACAATGGACAAGTATTCTTCAATCCAACTAGTCAGTTCATTGGCAGCAGAGAAGGGTTGGCGCATTCATCAGATGGACGTGAAGACTGCCTTCCTCAATGGAGTAGTTGAGGAGGAGGTATATGTTGAGTAGCCTGAGGGATTTGAGGTTGGAATTAGGGAGACGCATGTGTGTATATTGAGGAGAGCCTTGTATGGGCTCAACAAGGAACCTTAGGCATGGTACTCAAGGATTGACAACTACTTGAGGGAGATGGGCTTCCAGCAGAGAAAGGTAGATCTGAACCTGTATATTCTTGCAAGAAAGGAGCCTCTTATACTGGTGCTTTATGTAGATGACCTATTTCTCACTAGAGATGAGAAACTGATAGAAGATTGCAAGGTCAACCTTGCAGCAAAATTTGAAATGAAAGACCTTGGGTTGATGCATTATTTTCTAGGGTTGGAGGTTTGGTAGATGGATGGGCGCTTCTTCCTAGGGCATGGGAAGTATGCAGTAGAGATTTTTCATAGGTTCAGGATGATGGACTATAGACCAATGTCCACACCTCTAGTTACCAACTTTAGGAAGATAAATGTCTATCGTCATTTGATTGGATCTCTCATGTATTTGGTCAATACTCGGTCAGATATAAGCTTTGCAGTAAACTCTTTAAGTCAGTTTATGGTGGAACCTCAAAGAGTACATTGGATTGATTCAAAGAATGTGCTTCGCTATCTCAGAGGGATAGTGGATTACGGGCTATTGTATGAGTGCAATGGTGGAGTGACATTAGCATGTTTTACAGATGTTGATTGGGAAGGATGTGCTGAGGACAGGAAGAGTACTTCAGGTTGTTTCTTCAGCATTGGATTAGGCATCATTTACTGGTTTAGTAGGAAGCAGAGATCAGTGGCATTGAGCTCTGATGAGGTAGAGTACATGGCATCCAGTTTGGTAGCTTGTGAGGCATTGTGGTTAAGGAATTTACTTTTGGGCTTGTTCTGGAAGAGCTAGAAGCTATTGTGATTCACTGTGACAATCAGAGTTGCATCAAGCTATCTGAGAATCTGATGTTTCATGATCATAGAAAGAGGATTCGTCAGGCTTGATTACATATAGACTGATGAGCATATGGCATACATCTTTACCAAGGCACTGAGCATACATAAGTTAGAGAAGTTTAGAGATCAGATGGGGTTGAGAAAGAATCCCTTCCTTGCTAAGAGGGAGGGCTGAGATTGTAGCAAGGAAGGTATTCCATCATCATCAAAACGTCCTAGGATGATTGAGGACAATGAAACTTAATTTGAGTTGATTAATTAAATGTTTTCTTAAGTCCAACTTAGGAAAGAACTATTGATGTGTTATAATCTTCAGATGACTTTATTGAGTACTTTTTATAAAGTTAAAGTGAAAAATAATTTAAGTTATGGTATTTTAATATTGATCATTGATCTCGTCATGAGGGTAAGGGTTGATCTCAACCCTCAATTATTTTGGAGATTAGGGTTTCACTTGCTCAATGAAGAATAAAGAGATTAGTTAGGCTAGAGGGGTGCAAGAGAAGAAGGGAGATCAATTGGAGAGAGATCGATTGCATATTTGCAAGTCAGAGTTTTTGCAGGAGGACAGAGGAGATTCTAGCAAGTAGATAGACTCATTCTCTTCATCAAAATCACAGAGGTTAAGATTTAGATCTGGTAGGGTCGTACAGAGTGATGCAGGAGGCTTGTACAATCACGCAGAGGCTCATATACTAGTCATTGTTTCATTCTTGTTATGTTTTGGAAGGTCTAGAGAGGTCGTACGATTTTGTTAGAGAGGGGTTTCTAAAGTTATTCAACTATTTGATAGAGGTCAATTTATCTTGTAAGAAATCTCTATATTTTTCCTGTTCAAAAATAATAAAACCTCATATTTGTTGTACCGGTTTTCCCACCTTGGGTTTTTTCGGGGAATGTTGTCCAAAAATAATTGTGTACATTTGATGTGATTTCCATCTACTTTTACTTTCAGTTCCTATTAATTTATTTATGTGTATTTAATTTACTGTGAATAAAAACCCTAAATAATCAGTTAAAAATTAATTTGATTGGTTTAAAGTGTATTGGGTTTATAAATTTGACACTTCCCTCCTTACTCGATATTGCACCAATAGCTATGGAACTCACATCACAATGCAATAGATGCATGTTAGTGTTACTTGAACAACAATTTTTATTTTTCTTTACGACTGTGACGCAACAAATCACCTAGGTCTAATCAAATAGACTATAAACCAAACAAATAAATAAAATAGGGAAGGCATGCCAAGGTTCAATAATGCATACGACAATTTCACATCAAATCATTGTAATCCAACAACGCATAACTTAAACATGACATCAAATACCTATAGTCCTTAGTTTACTAAATCCCAAGTGTTGATCCAATCAGTGATCTAGTTTCCCATGATCTAATTGTTAAACAAAGAGGGGGAATTACACACAAGGGTCATTTTCCACCCAACCAATGAAACTATATTCACAAGTATTTCCCCCCAAGTAAGGCTCAATCTCAATGAGGTGAGGAAATCTAGGGCACACAAAAATCTATGTACATAACTCACAACTCCCAAATGATTATCATAGATCAAACTCCAAATTGAAACGTCAATGTAGTGGTGTGGTTATTGGTCTACAACACCCCCAAAACCCCTTAGTATATGGTGTGCAGGGGTCTTACTACCACCCTCACCCCTAGTGAACAAAATGGTGCCCCTATGCAAGGATCTTACTACCACCTTTGCTCCTAGTGAACATAATCACACTCGACAGTGGTGCCCCAAGGGCCCAAAAGAATAATACAAGTATCTAGGCACAATATGACCTTTAGTACCCCATAAATGAGTTATACATTCCCAAGCTCTTAGTCCACTCAAGCAAAGTTAGAGAAAGTGTGATCCATGGAGCATGCCTCTACTGTGAATCCATCATTTTTATGGTTAAAGTATCATTATGTTAGGGTCCTAACCCGCACATAGGTAGAACAATATATTCGGATGTAATAAAGGTCAGTATTAATAAGGGTCGACCTCCTGGATGAATTGGTGTTGTCCTTATGCAAGAGGGTCGACCTTTGGTCTTTACCAACAAGCAACTATCTGAAAGAAATCTGGGAAAATCCATCTATGAAAAGGAAATGTTGGCTATGTTGCATGTCATTGATCTGTGGTGCCCTTATCTATTGGGGAAATGTTTCCAAATTAAGAAAGACCATAAAAGCCTCAAGTATTTTCTGGAACAATGCATTTCCTCCCCAAAACAACAAAAATGGGTGACTAAGCTCTTTGGATATGATTATGAGATCATTTACAAGAAAGGCAAAGACAATGTGGTTGC
>JASDQU010186312.1:0-20709 GCA_032191745.1 Picea mariana | reverse complement strand
CTTGCAAGGGCACCCAATCACTGAAACAACAACCATAACACATCAGCAAACAAACTTTTCAGATGGCTGTTATAAAACAGCAATTACACAATTTATGACAGCAGAAAACTTAGTGACTTTGCTTGGTCAAAGACAGACCAAGAAGTCTTGCTGATAGGACCTGGATTTTCTACAGCTGAGCCCAAATGATACCATGTGATTATAAAGAATATGGTTAGGGTCAAACCCTTTAATTTCTTCTGCAAACTTCAAATTAAATTGGTCAAAGTAAGAGGCATATTCATCAATTTTGGAAATTCCACTCAAGAGAATTTCACCAACACTCCAAGGTAGAGGAATAAATTGTTTTTTCCTTCTTTCATAAAAATCATGAAACCAGAACTTATACTGCCTCACCACCTCTATGATAAATACCTTGTCCAACACATAATAAGGGATATATATAGGCTTTTCATGAGAACATAAAATCCTAATGATGTTTTAGTTATCTGTTTTCTCCATAATTCCCTTTTTGTCCAAAAAGGTGGATGATTCCAATGAAATCCTACAAGTATATTCTCCAAAGAGTAATTTCTTAAATTAAGACACAAAATCAATGTAAAGTTCATAAAAATAATGGATAAATTTCTACCTCCAGAGAGCTTGATACCAAATAGTCACATGGTCATTTTTTGAGTTTACGTTTTTTCCAACACTCAAACCTTTAAAAATATGACAGCGTGTGATAGAAAATACCAAATAAGATGCCATATAGAATTTGTTCTCACTTCTGAAATTCATTAACTGTGCAGAAATTTCATTTGATATGATTTTCGCCCAATCAAAGACAACATTCTCATGAACTGTAAAATCTAAAATGTATAGGGCCAACCGAGGAATAGTTGTCGAAGAATCTTGACTAGTAACTCTAGTAAATAACCAAGAAATTTCTCGATAAGGGTCCTATTATCCCCATTTTTTTGGATAACTAAGGAGATTATGTCTTGAGGCCCTCAGGTTGTAGATATGGAGTGTCGAGAGACTACATGACTTGCAATATCCATTTTCACGGATGGAGACCCTTCTCACCACCGCAAAGATCATATATTTTTAGATTACATCCACCACATCAGATGGATTTCAAGAGGCAATGGGCCTTGATTCTTGAGGTACAACTCAGGTATTATGGTAGGTGTCATTTCAATACTTGAGGCATTTAAGTATGTTGTATCTTAGACTGCTTTAAATTTCATGACATATGCTTGGAAATTATTCCTTTTTCTTTGTTTCACCTTGGTGGTTGGCATTATTCCCTAGTAAGTGGTCTTCCTTGGGAATGGGTTTATTACTAGGAATTTTCTTGAAGAGCCATCATATCATTCTTGACCATACTTACCACTTTTCATCACTTAAAACCCCTTGTTTCCTTATCTCTTTGGTTTTTAGGGTGTATTGACCCAAGAAGGGGTTGTTCCTCATTCTATGGGAAGAAGGGGTTGAAGGCCCATAGGGATTGTTGTTGGGTAAAATATAAAATCCTATATATAAACCTTCCATATGCTTCTCCCAAGGATCCTCCAAGAAAGCAATGAAACACTTATCTGTAAGAAAAAGGGGACCCCCAAGAATAAAATGATGGAATGCTTAGGGGTTTAGTTGGAGGATAGGAGGTATCATCATGAGTCAGCCTATCAGGATCATAAGTATCTAGCAGTATGAAATTACCATCATATGGACACCAAGCCAGGGTAGTGGCTATCAATTGCACAACTGAGAGAAAGGGGGTCTCATCATGAGCCAACCTTCTCATTTCTGCAAGGTATTTGTGAGTGGCATTGTCATTATCTGGACACCACACCAGGACATAGGCCTTCAACTCATCCTTCAAACATGAAAAAAACAAAGAATGGAAAAATTATGGGCTTGGAAAAATTGCATTGCAAACAAAGGTGCCACATACCCTCTACAAAGGCACCCATGAATGAGATACTACAACCCCTTGTATTTCATGAACCCCATGTCCATTGAGTCTTGATCCTTAACCACTTCATCCAATTTACATGGATTAGAGAGGGATCTCTTGGAAACACTCCTTGACCTAGGCCAAGATCTGCCCAATAGGACCTTGTCAACCCTCCCATGTCCAAGGTTGGCAAGTCACATAATGTCTTTGAGCACTTAATTGTTTGACAATGTAATCTTTGATGCACATTCTTAGGTGGCTCATTTCTTTACTTGATTTACTTATCATTATATTTTGACTTGGGATCCTTGGAGGGCATGCTTATTTGTCTTTGCAGGACCTAGTTGGTGGACAGTTTTGGAGGAACAAGACTAGCTTGGGCTTCCATGGGGCTTGAAGCCCACAGGTGGATGCTAAGGGCCCACATGTTGGATGAGAGAGGAATACCTTTGGAGGCCTAGAAGACATTGTGGACGACATAACATATCCCTCACATGCCAAACGTTTTTCCCAGGAGAGGCAAAATGTCACCTTTGGAGGCATGATGTCATCTAGGAGGGCTAGGGTTTGGTGGTGAGGTTATCATTCATTGACACAGGGACGTTTTGAGGAGAATTAGGCTTTTACCATGAAGAAATGAATCGGATGATTGAAATGTGTCTTTGGGAAGCCTATCTATGCTCCTCCAACACCAATGACTTGCTCCTACTGTCAAAACGTCCCCTAAAGGGGTGATGTCACCTTAAGTTAGGGTTTCTTTTTGTGTAAAAGTAAATTTTGAGTGAATTGTTTAATATTATTTGTGTAAGGGGGAAATATTAGGTTTTTTGACCCCTAGTCTTTTGGTTTACCCTAAAATGATGTGTACAAAATATTTTGGAGACATTTTGTATAAACGAAGATCATAAGATCACATTCCAAACATAACTCTCTCATTATGAGAAGTATTGGACTGAAATTTTCACTATCTTTGGATAGTTCTCTCTCTTGTTCTCTTGTTTATGGATATCTCTTTGGTTATTGGTTGATGGAAGTGATGTGTTGGCCTTGGAAGGATATTTTATTGTTATTTTCATGGTTTTTCTTAGCTTTTTCCTTAAATTGGTAAGGATTTTACATTGTTGCTATCATTTGTTGTTCATGTCAAGGTTATTTTATATATAGGTGGGAATTCTAATGGTATACACACCCACCTTAGTCTCCATCACTTTATGCCTACATGTTATTTGTTTAACAATGGTTTGCTAAGAGAATTATAAGGGTGTACACCCTCTTAGCCTAAACCATGGCTAGAGATACTTGCCTTGGGGAGTAAGAGGATTTACACCCCCAAGGAGGTATTACCTCTAGCTATTTCTTTGCTTGACTCCATTAACCCAATTATTGAATCCACTATTCATTTACTTGTTGCATTGGAGAAATAAATTGTTGCCTTGGTAAACATGATTTTTTCAAGTTTTAAAGTTATCTCTTTGGGAAAGTGTCCCTTGAGCCTTTGGCTTCCTTGCCTCATTGAGGCATCCCATTTCAACAACAAACTCTTATTGATGTTACAAAACTAACGTACAGCCAATAGGGCTGCATAAAACTAACCTTCTAACGCTTAATAACTCCTAAACTAACCCTAGGATTTCGCCCTAACTTTTCCCTAACTCTCTACTAAGCCTAGCACACTTATTGGGCTAGTTAGAGGTGGTTTATTGTGGCTGATTTTTCTGTTGTTATGCTTGGTTTTATACAGACATAAGGATAATAATATCACTACAACAACCTTTTTTTTCAGCCTCCCTCTTTGTGCTAAAGTTATTGCTTAATTATTGGTGAGTTGAGCTAGCTTTCACTAGCTTGACTCTTGTCTATTTTATCATATGCTTAGCACTTATATTGCAAGCTTTGCTATCTTTATTGAGATGATATATATCACTTATATTTTCTGCAACTAGGGATAGAAAGATTAACTTGCTTTTCCAACTAACATATTACATTATATGCATTGTTTTCCTTGTGTCTCGGGAAGGTATTCACACTTGGCAGATCACTCAACTCATTTGGAAACCCTTGAAACTTCCCAATACTCCTTCCCAAGAATATTTCCCAAGATCTTCATACCACTTAGAATTTACCTCTAGGGACATCCATTTATACTTATCATTTTCCATCTCATTTCCCCCTAGGGTCACCAAGATTCACCCCTTGAGGTGAATACCTCACCTCTAAAGTGATGCGGAAACCTGCCTATGGTGACAGTGGGTAGGTACCCTCCTAGTTGTCACTAATTGATGGTTGGGTCGAGAGTTTTCCAACCTACAACTTGTACTATAACATTTTGGCATCATTGTTCAGGAGTATTTTGAATCCTCTTCGTTCCCTGACGAGACTTTGGCAATCTCCCCTCCCAAAGCCTATATCCCTTAGCTTGTCTGGAAACTCCATTGAAGAATTTTCCCTTTTCCACTCTTGATAAGTTTCCCTTGAAGCTTGTCTGGTGACTCCACTTTCCACGAACCCACCTTTCCCTCTTTCCCCTTTCCTTCCTTTGGTGAGACTTGATCTCACCTAGCGACTCCATTGAGGTGTCATTTCAGTCAATGGAATCATGGCACCATGGGATGAACCCTCATAAAAAACTTTTTGTGACTCGAAGATGGAATATTTACATATGGAAAAGGAAAAGGATGCTAATAAATTTGCCAAGAAAAGATGAATCGAATAAGAGAGATATTTTCTTCCCTCAATGATGAACAAGTTTTCGAAGAACAAGAATATGAAGAAAGTCATTAATAAGAGAACAAAATGATTTGTGAACCTTTAGAAGATATTGATGATACTTTATTCCATGACCTCGGAAGTGAAGAAGTATCAGAGGAAAACTTGGATATGGAAGATCCCCTTGAAGAAAAGAAAGCAAAGAATTATGCACTAAGGATCAAGCCTCTTGTGATGAAGATGTGATGGAGGGGTGTGTCCATAAGAAGAAATAAGAATTATGATACAACACAACATATTGAGGTACCTTTATCTTTGATCATGCTTGATGAAGGTGAGGTTGTCCAACCTTGCTTTCCTCCTACACATGATGTTAAAGAAGCGATCGGTCTCGATGATGAAGAATTTTAAGATCTAGTTGGAGATGTACATGCCTCTACTCCTCCTACACACGAAGATGAAAATATGGTCATTGTCAATCATACATATGGTCTTATGAAAGTACCCTTCGATATGGTTCATGATCATATAGACATTTTCATACAAACTGGCAGACGCAGGTGGGATTTTGGTCGTCTCATTTTCGATAGAGACATAGAGACTCTATTTGCGATGTTGAGGGTAGCCCCCAAGAAAAGGGGTTTTAGTTGTCATATTCAAAGGACTATGTTCCATGCGTATATGATTCATATTTTGGGGATCCTGATGATGACATGATTACATATTTGTTCAAGGATTCTCATCCACCTTCGTCGTCAATTTTGGAGGAATACCAGGATGTGGCCACCTCAGAGTGATCAAAGGCTCACTCTTCAAAGAGGAATTACTTTCATACTGAGGATTTATACAGGGATTTGCAGACAAAAAGAGGTTTTTCCTAAGTTCAAAGGAGGATTTTTTCTCTAAAGTTTTGCCTTACCCCATTTCCCCTTGTTTGGGAAATCACAGGGTTTTCTTGGGATCTCTTTTCCTTTCTCATCCTTCAGGGAGAAGTGATTCTATGAGTGAAGATGAAGACGAGTCATCATCTAGATATGTTATCCCTCTTCAAATATGGATTGATCAGGCTTGTGGTTACACTTTTAGGTAGGATTATCAGGCTGATGGTTTCTCTCTCCAGCAGGATTTCCTCCCTCCCACCCATCTCCATGAGTTTTGTTTCATGATCGATTATATATGTATTTATACTCATGATTATTATGTGCTTGATTTATCTTTTTTGTATTACATTATTAAGCATAGGGAGAGATACTTTGATGACATGATCAGTTGGTCGCACTAGTTGTATGAATTCACCTAACATCAACCATCACTTGATCTTCAGAGCCCCAAGGCCCCAGGTAAGTAGGTAGGTCATATTGCTTTCCTTTCACTTACATATTGATTGCTCATATTAGTTTAGGTGCATTTCATATTTCATTTTTCTCCACTTTCATATTCATTTCATGCTTAGTTTAGAAAGTTTTGAAAAAATTTCAAAATTTTTCTTTTCTAGGTTAGTTTTCATTTTTTATTTTTATATATATGGATGAAGGGTGATAGCACCACCCTAGATTCTCTGATGTTTTTGTCTAAGTTTTGGTAGGAAAAATTCTACCAGGAGATGTTGTGGTTCTCATACACTTGACAAGCACATGTCCCCAAGTAGGAGCCAGATGTTATCCCCATTTTGTGGGATAATTAAGGAGATTATGTCTTGAGGCCCTCGGGTTGCAGATATGGAATGTCAAGAGACTACATGACCATTAGTATTGATTTTCATAGATGGAGACCCTTCTCACCACCACGGAGATCGTGTATTTTCGTATGGCAACCACCAAAACAGTTGGCTTTCTAGAGGCAATGGGCCTTGCTCCATGAGGTACAAGTCAAGTATTATGGTAAGTGTCATTTCAATACTTGAGGCATTTAAGTATGTTGTATTTAGACTACTTTAGATTTCATGACATATGCTTGGACATTATTCCTTTTTCCATGTTTCACCATGGTGGTTGACATTGTGCCCTAGTAAGTGGTCTTCCTTGGGAATGGTTTATTTTCTACTAGGAATTTCCTTGAAGAGCCATTATACCATTCTCGACCATACTTACCACTTTTCATCACTTAAACCCCATGTTTCCTATCTCTTGGGACTTTAGGGTGTATTGACCCAAGAAGGGGTTGTACCTCATTCTATGAGAAGAAGGGAATGAAGGACCAGAGGGATTGTTGTTGGGTAAAAGATAAAATCCTATATATAAACCTTCCAAATGCTTCACTCGTGGATCCCCCTAAGAAAAAAATGAAACACTTATCTGTAAGAAAAAGGGGACCCACAAGAATAAAATGATAGAATCATTAGGGGGTTAGTTGGAGGATAGGAGGTCTCATCACAAGTCGTCCTATCAGGATCATAGGCATCTAACGGTATGACATGGCCATCATATAGACACCAAGCCAGGATAGTAGCTTCAAGTTCCACAACTGAGAGAAAGGGGGTATCATCACGAGCCATTCTTCTCATTTCAGCAAGGTATTTGTGAGAGACATTGTCATTATCTAGACACCACACTAGGACAATGGCCTTCAACCGATCCTTAAAACATGAAAGAAATAAAGAATGGAAAAATGATGGGCTTTGAAAAATTTCATTGCAAACGAAGGTGCCACATACCCTCTACAAAGGAAACCATGAATGAGACACTACAACCGCTTGTATGTCATGAACCCCATGCACATTGAGTCTTGATCCTTAACCACTTCATCCACTTTACATGGAAGCTTAGATAGGGATCTCTTGGAAACACTCCTTGACCTAGGAAAAGATCTACCCAATAGGACACCTCATCAACCCTCCCATATCCAAGCTTGGCAAGTCCCATAATGTATTTGAGAACTTAATTGTTTGAAACGGTAATATTTGATGCACATGCTTAGGTGACTCATTTATTGACTTGATTTACTTATCATGATATTTTGACTTGAGATCCTTGGAGGGCATGCTTATTTTTCTTTGTAGGACCTAGTTGGTGGACAGTTTCGGAGGAACAAACCTAGATTGGGATTCCATGGGCCTTGAATCCCATAGTTGGATGTCAAGGGCCCGCATGCCAGATGAGAGAGACATACCTTTGTATGCCTAGAAGACATTGTGGATGATGTAACCTAGCCCTCACATGCCAAATTTTTCCTAGGAGAGGCAAAACATCACCTTTGAAGCCATGACATCATCTAGGAGAGCTAGGGTTTGGTGATGAGGTTATCATTCATTGACACAAGAAAGTTTTGAGGAGAATGAGGCTTTGACCATGAATAAATGACTCGGATGATTCACATGTGGCTTTGGGAATCCTAACTAGACTCCTCCAACACCAATGACTTGCTCCTAGTGTCAAAATGTCTCCTAAAGGGGTGACGTCACCTTAAGTTAGGGTTTCTTTTTGTGTAAAAGTAAATTTTAAGTGAATTGTTTAATATTATTTGTGTAAAGGGGAAAGATTAGGTTTGTTGACCCATATTCTTGTGGTTTACCCTAAAATTATGTGGACAAACTATTTTGGAGACATTTTGTATAAATAGAGATCATAAGATCTCATTTCAAACACAACTCCCCCATTGTGAGAAATATTGGATTGCAATTTTCTCTATATTTCGCTAGTTCTCTCTCTTGTGATCTTGTTTATGGCTAATCTTTGTTTATTGGTTGATGGAAGTGATGCACTAGCCTTGGAAGGCTACTCTCTTTCTATTGTGGTGGTTTGTCTTAGCTTTTTCCTTGAATTGGTAAGGTTTTTACATTGTTTCTATCATTTGTTGTTCAAGTCAAGGTTATTTGCTAGAGATAGGTGGGAAGTATAAGGGAATACACCCCCACCTTAGTATCCATCACTTTATTTCTACATGTTATTGGTTTAACAAGGGTTTTCTAAGAGAAGTATAAGGCCATACACCCTCTTAGCCTAAACCCTAGCTAGAGATACTTGCCTTGGAGAGTAAGAGGATTTACACCCCCAAGGAGGTAGTACCTATAGCTCTTTCTTTTCTTGAATCCATTAACCCAATTAGTGAATCCACTAAGCATTTACTTGTTTCATTGGAGAAATAAATCGATTCCTTGGTAAACGTGATTTTTTCAAGTTTTTAAGTTATCTCTTTGGGAAAGTGTTCCTTGAGCCCTTGGATCCCTTGCCTCATCAAGGCCTCCCCTTTCAACCAAAAAATCTTGATTTTGTTACAAAACTAACCTACAGCCAACATGGCTGCAGAAAACTAACCTTATAACGCTTAATAACTCCTAAACTAACCCTAGGATTTAGCCCTAACTTTTCCCAAACTCTCTACTAAGCCTAGCGCACCTATTGGGCTAGTTAGAGGTGGTTTCTTGTGGATGATTTTTCTTCTGTTATGCTTGGTTTGATACAGCCATAAGGGTGATAATATCACTACAACAACCTTTTGTTTCATCCTCCCTCTTTGCACTAAATTTATTGCTTAATTATTGGTGAGTTGAGCTAGCTTTCACTAGATTGTCTCTTGTCTATTTTATCATATACTTAGAACTTATATTGCAACCTTTGCTATATTTATTGAGATGATATATATCAGTTATCTTTGATGAAATTAGTGACATCAATCTTAAATTTATTTTACAACTAACATATTACATTATATGCATTGTTTTCCTTATTTTCCTTGTTTCTCAGACAGGTATTCACACTTGGAAGATCACTCAACTCATTTGGAAACCATTGAAATTTCCCAAGACTTTTTCCCAAGATCTTCACACCACTTAGAATTGACCTCTAGGTACATCCATTTATACTTATCATTTTCCATCTCATTTCCCCCTAGAGTCACAAGGATTCCCCCCTTGAGGTGACTACCTCACCTATAAAGTGACGGGGACACCTGCCTAAGGTGGCAGTGGGTAGGTTCCCTCCTAGTTGTCACCAATTGGTGGTTGGATCGGGTTTTTCCCAACCTAAAACTTGTGAGATAACATGTCCTTTAAAGAACTAATCTAGATTTTGGATAAGTCTTTCGGCATGGGAGTAGGATCTTGTAAATATTCCTACAGGAGCTCCATTCCATTATTTTTTCCTCTAAGAAATTGTTTGGCTTCTTCTCCTTTGTATGTTAAGTTTGGCTATGGTAGTTTTAACATTGTTTTGAAGACCAAAGGCACCAATGAAACATGGGATCCTCTTTGTAGTGGAATTGTTCCTCTATTATGGAAAAATTTATCAATACACCAGGTGACAATCACTTTACACTTGAAAACCTCAGGGACACAACCAGGGAGAGTTATTCCTAATGTCCAAACCTTATTATTATCTTTGTTTGGTGACATTAAATAGTACCATTATGACCTCGACCAGTGGTAATTGTGATTTTCTCTGGCGAATAGATTCAAGGTATCCCCACGTAAATGTTGTTTTCTTTTGCCCATGTTCAACTGGTTGACAGGCTTCTCCGTAATACCGCTCAGAACAGTGAAATAATATTTAGGTTCGATCCTTGATGAAAGCATTAACCTAAACTAATTGTGATTTTCCTTCATAGAAACATCATGAATAACAGCCTTTTCAGAATTCAATTTAGCAGTTGAGTTCATAGAATTAGCATTTAATATGACTCGATAATTGTGAAAGAGAAAGGACACGTCATGATGGGGTGGAAAAGTGGAAGGTTTCAAATGAAAATGTGATTCCATGAGTCCGAGAGTCCATTGTGATAAGAAAAATGGCTAACTATTGATACTTTTCGGACAGAATTGTGAAGACGGGGAGATACAAAGAAAAGAAATTGTGGGTTCGTGAGTCTGTGAGTCTGCAAGGGTTCATGAGTCTGTGAGTCCGCAAATGAAAAATAAACTAAGTGTTGGTAAGAGGTTCAAGAAAGAAAAGTGATAGACCATGATTTTTCAATTCTATCAACCCGTGAATATAAGAAAATGAAATAAGTATGGAAAACGCATAGTTCATGGAGGTAAGACATGACAATGAAAATTATCTGAGGGAAACATACTTAGAAAAAATACAAGTGCAAAGTAATGAAAAAGAAAGAAGGACTTGTGAGGTTCAACAGAAGGGTACATTTTTTCCAAGGCCGTGACAAAGGAGTTCAAAAATCAATACCACCAACATCAAGGTACATAAATGGTCTAGTGTTGTTGATTAAATTCCAATCACATGCCCTCATACATGATAGAATCCAATGAAAATGTTGCAATCCCACCGATCATGAAACCATGAAAAACATTAAGTCTACTAAATTTTGAATGGGATATGAAATTCTAATTTCTCTATATGAAGTTTGATGAGGTTGGAACCACTCTCAAACATCTCGAAACAATTAATGGTAATGTTAAAAATTTAAGTAAAAGGGTAAAATTGTCCTTTTACTTCAAGAATTTAACATTACCATTAATCGCCAATTTTTTTGGTCAAACCCTTTTAAAGAAAAACTGAATTTTTTATTTTAGTGGGGTCATGTACCTACTCGGACAAGTAAGTATGGATTCAGCCGAGTAGGTTCAGTTTGGTATTGAATCGACCGAGTCATGCTTTGACTCGACCGGTTTAGTACCAAACCGACCACCAAATCGAGTAAGAAGTCGAGTCAGATTGATCGCCCATCAACTTGTCCAAGTTGACTAAGTTGATTTGACTCATAATGATTCTAAAATCACTGGGTACAAGGAAAATAAAATTACATTGTAGTACATTTCTCTTACTAAGAAAGAAGGGCCCACGGGGGTAGTAGAAAAAGTTCTTGTTGGGAAACAAACTACAATACCTAATGACACATAAGATGAAGAGTTTGGGATTAAATCATAAGAATATCCTACATAATCACTTGATGAAAATCCATAGGAAGGGAATAATCAAGAAGAAGGAGCTAAGGAGCTAAATGTCTCAATAGAGCCACATGTTGAAGACTCAAAGAAATAAGAATCGATAGCTAAGGTTGTTATTTATTGCCACTATTAGAGATATAAAGCTTACTCATGTAATAAAGTCACCTTAGTGACTTTAGGTTAAAATATTAGGGTTTTGGTATCTCAAGTTCTTTGTAAGAGTGAGGACCCTCGTTGTAATAGTGTACCATTCAAAAATATTATTGTTCAGTGTTTATGGAGATCATTTTTTCGGTATCATAATCCTACCTAGGGTTTATTTGGTTCTTGAAATATGGTATCAAATCAGGATGGTCAAAGGTTGAAGCTTAAAGATCAGAGGGTTCAATTATTTGTTTGAAATCATGGGTCAAATTATAATAGTTTCCACTGTAGTTCTGCTTTAGCCACCATTTAGAGATATATGTCGTCAAGAAGAAAGTCACTAGGAGGAATGATTCATTGTTTCCTGTAGTCATCATTCAAATAGCATCTGTCAGTTTTATTAATCAAGCTACCAAGATAATCCTCCCACGTTTTTAGAGTTGTTGAATTAAGAAGTCTCCATTTTTTTATCCAAATTTGTACAACCACCCGAGCTTCCATTTCAAATGCTAAAATGTCAAATCAAATTAGTGAAGAACATCCGCCAAGTTTTCTTGAGCCATCGACAGAGTTAAAGGTAGAATTTTTTTTCCATCCAAACTGAGTGTCAAATCCGTACAACCTATATATTATACAATCCGTACTTAGTGTGAGTGTGAGTTTTTGTTTTTTAGTTTCAGATATTTTATTTCAAGCCATAATTATTTTTTAGCAGCGAAAAATATCAAATCTAATCAATCATGAAGATGTCGTTAGAGAAGTACTGAGGTTTCAATTTCCATACATGGAAAGTGAAGATCCATATGAAACTAATAAATAAAAACCTTTGTGGGATTGTCAAAGGAACCAAGGTAACACTTGTAGATCCAAACAAGTTGATAGAATGTGAGAGAATAGATGATAAGGAAAAATTCATTATTGGCCTTTCCCTCTCAGATTTAGAGCTGCATCATGTAGATATGGATAAATCATCCAAGGAGATATGGGAAAATCTCAACAAGTTATTTGGGGTATGTTATAACCCTAAATTGCACTTTACATGCATACCTAGCATTAGGACACCCTACTTGCTATCTTTTCCAATCCATCATTGAACAACTCTTCTAAAAAACCATTCTTTTGAAGATGTACGTGCCCTGCAGCACTACTGCCCACATACACACGCTAGCTACACCATTACAGCCCACGTATACTCACAAAATGCACGAAAAATAAAAATTGCAAAGGGATACAGGCGTTTGGGATGTTACTTAACTATTTGACCGCCCATATCCAATCACCCAACCATTACTATCCTTTTCGACCTATAAAAGAAGGGGTTGGGGTCCCATTCCAGGAGGAGGCACGAGAGCAAAGAAACTCTACCCATTTCAGTATTCCCTCTTTGCCCCAATATTTTGCAGCCACATTGTGAGTTTGAGCCAGGATTCTCTTTTTCGCCATTGCAAACCCTTGCCATTTCCCTAGAGAGAACTGAAGAGGAGAAGGATACGTGGAAGTAGTTGGTGAATAGTGAAGAGGAGCCCAGTACTGAGTTCGAGGAGAAGTTTTCAATCTCATGTTGTAAACCAAATTTGTGAGATTAATATAAAGAAATACATTTTCCGTCTCGCCAAACGATGTCTTCAATATTTATGGTTTGTTTAAACTTTTTTGTTATGATATCTAACCCACTAATCCATATATATAATGCATGCTTGTAGTTTCTTGTTTGTCTTTTGGTGAATGTAGGTCAGCCTTGGGAGGATATTTGCAGTTGAGAAACAACCAAGTGCAAAGGGATCGACATCGGACATGGATTTCAAGGTAGGACTACCAGATCCCTATACTTTTTTTTTTAAATATGATGGTGGGGTCATGTTGGGATAGTTGTTAAAAGTAGGAGACTTTAGACAGTTAACTCTGCCTGCACTTTAGAACCCTAGTGTAGTCCATAGGGGGTTTTCCCGCTATAGACGAATTAGTGACCATACTAGGGAAGCCTCTATGGTTTTTTGGGGGATACTCTTTTGGGTGATTTAATTGGTTTAAGTTCCTTTTTTGAGTTTTTGTGAGTCTCTGTGTCTTTAAGGGATTCTGGTCTTCAATACCAATACTCCCTGCCTAGTTTGCTTGACTTTTGTCTTCATTTTTGAGAATTTACAGAGGTGTACGCGGCCTGTAGTGGGTCTGCAAGCGTACATACGTGCCCTACCTTTAGGTAGCCCGCGTACATACGTTGGTTGTTGAAGTGTCAGTAGTGTGCCTGTATTGAGAAGATCGTTTTCAAAGAAGAGGAATTCATCCTCTTCCCTGTCAGAAGTCATACTTCTTAGGGGTTTTCGTGATCTAGTCCTGGTCTTTGTTATGATAGTCTGTAGCCTAGGTTTGACTTCAGTATAGCCCTTGCTTATCAAATATTTCATGTGTTTTCTTTATAAGGGTTTTTAGACAAGTTTGTGAGTCTATTATGATCTACCTGTTTGGTATCGCCAGTGACTCCCTACAATCTGTGATTGGCCAGAATTCATTTCTTAGTCTTGACTTGTCGTCATTTTTCCATTTTTTTCTTTAAAAGAAAAGAAAAGAATTCAGTTTCAAATTTCTTGTTTTGAAGCATAAAACAATAAAAAAAAAAGAGTTTTTCATTTCTTTGTTTGGTAAAAGTAGTTCAGGTTAGTTGCTTCATTTATCAAGGGAAAATAAAGTTTTTTTAAGTTATTTACTTGAATACTTAGGACATTAAGTAACTCGTAGTCGAGCGAAATCGTGTTTTAAGTTTTTCTTTTTAAAGATATGAGAAAAGTAGTTAGGAAAAGTTTGGTGAAAGAGTTTAAGTTGGAGAATATTTATTTGTGAAGAAGAAGCAATTTTGTTTTCAATTTCATTTTATGCTCTTCTCTTTCGTCTCTTAAAAAACATCATTGGTTTCACTTTAATTCCTTTTGACTTAAGACAACCACTAAAATTAATGCTTAATTAAAAATCATTAGACTTTGTGTTTGTAGGGTTCATCAATTTAGTCTAGTCTAGAGCCTTGATTTAGGATTGGAGAGGAAACTCTTCAAGGCTACAAAAACAAACATAAGAGTTTGTGCTAGGGAGTGCTTAAAAATTCCAGTAACCGTGAAAATTATTCGGGACCCCCCTCTAACATAGGGGCTAAAAACGAGGTCACGTGTGGAAAGGTAGCAAAGATAACCCCTCCAAAGGTGGACCAAGCGTAGTGGGGAACACATATAGAGGGCTTATCTTGGGATTTCGTTGATCGCATTTGCCACGGACCTTTGTGGGTCTCGAATCCGTTCGAGGTCCTCAGTCGTTTTTCAGAATGCTTTCTTTCGATACCCTTGGTAGGTTTTTGGCTTGATACCCTTCTCATTGCGGTCCACTTGACTCTCGATTGTACCCGCCTAGTGATTGTTCGCATGTTGGAAACCTAGTTGCCTTTTTATTAGTGACTTACACAGGTGACTGTGAGGGTGTACCATGGTACCTAGGGCAGACATCGGACCACACTTTGAAAATTATACCTGGAGGGTTCTTCTGTATTTGAGTTGCACTTGCACCAGTAAGTTTCTCTAGTGTTGGCTGGTGTAATTGTTCTTCCAACTAGCTAGTGATTTGCTTGTCTTATCTCATAGGGACTTTTTCTAGTGTGTCTTGGTTCTTGAATATTAATAGAGAGCCCTAGTGTGTCATTGATCTTCTCACACAGTGGATGATCAAGAGCTCCACCAGTCATGAAGGCTTCTTGGACTACCGTCGGTTAATCTGGAGCCACCCCTACCATCGCGAAGGTGAAGACTAGACCAACAAGGGTATTTTGAGGTGACCAAGTCACAGGAAACTGTGTCCAACCGATCTCCCAGAGGAGAAAATTTTATTCCAGAGGAACCAACCATTTCTGACATTGGAGCGGAAGATCTTCATCTGTATAACCTTATGATCACTAATCTATCGGCGCCCATCATCGTACAGGTTCACCCTTATGAGCATCTGGTAATGTCACAAGCATCGATGGAAACAAATGATGTTACTTCTTTAGGGAATTATCATATTCCCTCTATGGTTGTCACTACAGGGGGTGTTCCGCCTCCTAACCAACTGTCATCGATTCAGACCACTATGGTCTCGACCACCTCTACCTTGGGCAATGGTCTGATTCCGTCTATGACAGCGATCACTTCTCCTTTCACCCAAAGTGCGACAGGCCCTCCATTCTCATACGGGATTCTTGGCTTCGATACGAACTCAGTCCTTTCCTACTCCACTCTACATACTTTAGGTCTGGGGGTAGGGAGCTCGAACGCTCCTCTATAAGGATCCATGGGGGGTACTTAAGCTCCCTATAATTATTTCCCTTACAGAGGGGGTCATATACCTCCTTCGTCCCCTTCGCTCAACGGTGTTCATCATCACTCTGTTGGGTCGAATGTAAACTATAGTTCGTCTAGAGCAGGTAGTCAAGGACTTCCTTCTTATAGCATGTTAGTAGCTTCAACACCGTTCTCTTTATTCGACGCATTTGGTAAAAACGCTTTATCGTTAGCTGTCGTCTCGGTCGAGGGCAACCCCGGTTATGGAAAACAAAATCCTATGCAGGGTACTATTCCTGCACAGAGGGAAAACTCAGGAATTCCTTCCTCACAAGGACCATGGAATATGTGGCAGGGATCAGTTCCCTTGTCAGGGATGTCGATCGAGGGAAACCCCTTCCAGAGCCAATGGAACCCCAGGAAAATCTTTGGACCTATGCCCGTCGGATCGGTGGGGGGAAACCTTTCCCAAAATCCTTGGAATGCAACACAAGCCCAACCTTCTACGTCCTATTACAGGAGTCAGTCGATGACGTATCAACAAACATAGAATCTGTACACTGGTCATGACCATGGTTTTTACCAGAACCCTAGCTAGCAACCTAACTTTTCCTGGCAACCTAGTGCCAGCCAAACTGCAGTCTCCTTTTTCCCTGGTTATAACCAACAAGCCAAACTTCCTTTTCTAGAAACTTTGCATTTTCCAAACTTGTCAAGGTTACTAAACGACCCCATCTGTCACAATCCGCATTCGCCTCCTATGCCAACCAAGTTGCCTTCGGACATTCCAATGTTCGAAGCTAAGCCCAATGCAGATTCAGGCAATCATGTGACTACCTTCCATCTGTGGTGCTCGTCCAACTCACTGAGAGACGACTCTGTACAGTTGTGTCTGTTTCAACGCACTCTCATTGGGAGTGCTGTGAAATGGTACATTGAGCTCGACCACTCAATATACTCTTCCTTCGATGAATTGGCTATGGATTTCTTAAACCATTTTCAATTACCTATGAGATATGATGTTGGCACCGAATTGTTGGCCAATTTTGAGAAGACAAAGGTGGACCATATCTCCGATCACATCCGAGAATGGAGACGCTGGAAGAGTTTGATAAAAGTACCAGTCCCACCAGCATTCCTGCTTGAGTGGTTCCTTAAGTCTTTGGTACCTCAGTTATCCAAAGGCGTGACAACGTCGGGGGTCTTTTCATAAGAAGAAGCGATAATGAGAGCTCAACAACTAGATTTTATTTACTCTTAGTCTAGTTTACTTTACGAAGTCTTTCCAGATGCACCTCGGTCGATACTTGACAAGACCAGACAAATATCTAGACCACATGTCGATGGTATTGTTGGTTCAGCGCAAACAAATCTCATTAATCAGCTGTCAAATCAACTATAATAATTATCGATACAACAGACAACAGCCAGCCAGACCACTGGTTCAGCTGCTCCCCCTACCCAAATGTTGGATGTACACAGTGTGCAATCGGCAAACCCGAAGGCCACCCAGCAGCCTGACGGAAAGAAGAAATAGCGAAAGAAGGGTAAGAGGGGTAAGAAACCCACCAATAATGTTGGTGGGGGAAACACAGAGAGGAAAAATTCAAAGTATCCGTGTAACCTTTGCATGGAATATCACCCAACTCACCTATGCCCTTGGCTTGTAGAGGCCCACAAGTTTTTGACACAGCAATAGACTGTTGTGTTAATGAACCCATTTCCACATAGGCAAAATTTAACTCAAGCCTCTTCGAGCGTGGAAGGGGGCATTCAAGGACCCCCTCCGTCTTCGAGTAATCCTTCGTTCGTGAAAGTGTATATGATGAAATGTGATCCCTATATAACGACTAGAGCACATGACTACGGAATGCCAAAAACCTCTGAAAAGGGTAAAGAATCCGAAAACCCACCTCTTCCTCTCCAGATTGATAAGATGTTGGGCGAAATAATGACATGCATCCAAAAAGGTGCATTCAAGAAAGCTTCCAACAATCCAAATGCAACGGTCACCCAGAACTACTCTGTGGTGGAGAATTTGTCTCAAACCCCCTATGCCATGTCTTCTTTGGAGGTCCTCCAGAGCTTCCCTTCTCAGAGAAAGGATCTGTTAGCTTCCTTAGGATCTGCCGAGACTTGTAATCTAGGAATGATCATGCTTGATACAACCGAATTAAAACATCGTCTCCCCTACCACGTGGTGTTTCAGATAGTAGTGGATTATACCACGAAAACTTTTACTCAGAACATTTTTCGCACGGTGGTTGATGAGGGTACCTCAACATGTGTAATGTCGTTCGCATGTTGGAAGGCCATTGGCCAACCCATTTTGTCTCTGTCACCTATTCTTCTTACTTCTTTCGACGATCATTCATTCCGACCACATGGAATCATCCCCTCTTTCCCCATGCAGTTAGGGTGGAAGACCGTGTGCGTCGAGGTTGAATTGGTCAATGCATCTCTCAACTACAATATTTTGTTAGGAAGGAGTTGGACCTATGTTATGCAAGCAGTGGTCGCTATAGTTTTCCAGGTCTTATTGTTTCCACATGAGGGTCAGATCGTGTCCATTGATCAGTTGTATTTCTCCCGTCGTAACTCTTCATCAAGGGCATCCACGGTCTTGATGATTGATAACCCACAGCCCAACATCGTCAATGTAGGGGTTGGTTTGTTCCCACATTTGATGGGTACTTTTGATTACCCACCCCCAACCGACAATGTCAATTACATATCGGTTGTCCCTGACCAGTCTAGGGTTGAAATCTTTCAAGTCTCGTCGTTTCATATGACTTACTTTGATGATTCGTGGACTCTTCCTTCCCCATCAACCACGATGGAAGGGACATGGCACCATGGCATGGCCATGCCTTTATCCGCGGTAGAAGTTGCATACTCTATAGTCCAGCAAGCTTCCACCGACCCCGATCCAACTCCTGCACAGGAGTTAGATCCATTTCTCGAGCCTATTTGGGCTCTAGGTTCCCTCACCGATATTGATTCTTTAGACTTAGTCTTGACCTTTGATGAGGCAATTATCAAGGCAATGACTAGTCCGAACAGACCCTGGGATGATCTCCATCACAGATCTTATTTCCTCCTAGAGTTAAGAAGAATTGAAGTAGGAGAATTCACCTTGACTATGACTGGAGATAGGTCTTGTCCTATCAATACTTTGGCAACGCACACATTTTACGCTGAAGGAAATATGGAAACCATCGCTAAAATGATACCTATTTATATCTCCAGAACCCCTGGCATTGTCAATAATGTCTTCGTCCGAGTAGACTACTCCCCCGAGGAGATTTGAATCTACACGGATTTATTTAAAGAATTCTGCGACGTTTTTGCCTGGTCTTACGAGGAAACTCTAGGCATAGATCCAAGAATCATCGAACATGAAATCATGACTTATCCTGACTCTAGGCCGGTCTGGAAAAATCTTCGTCCGATTAATCCTAAGAAAGCAGCAATTATTAAGGTTGAAGTAGAGAAACTACTCAAAGCAGGTTTTATCTACCCCATCCAATTGACTCAATGGGTGTCAAATCCCATTCTAGTCGACAAAAAAAAAAGTACGATTCATGTATGTACAGAAGTCTATGACTTGAACAAGGTCTGTCCAAAGTATAATTTCCCCACACCATTTATTGACTAGATATTCGATGAATGCGCAGGTTGCGAGGCTTTTTCTTTCATGGATAGTTTTTCGGGATACAATCAGATATAGATCAAACCCGAAGACCAAAAAAAAACCTCTTTCATCTCTCCATGGGGTACATTCGCTTATCGGAAGATGCCTTTTGGTTTGAAAAATGCTGGAGATACTTTTGAGTGGGCCATGTCTTTTTCTTTCCACGATCTCAAACACGTAATCGAGGCTTATCTTGATGATTTAACATCACGATCCCATAAGAGAGTTGATCGTCCCACACACCTCTTACTTATCTTTGAGCGATGTTTCTGCTACCGGATCCGCTTGAATCCAAACAAATGTAGTTTTTGCGTGACGTCAAGTCGTCTGCTAGGTTTCATAGTTTCGACAACAGGGATCATGGTCGATCCTCTAAAGTTTGAGGCGATAGTTCAGTTGCCTCCCCCGTGCACAGTCCCTCAGCTTCAGAGTTTACAGGGAAAAGAAAATTTTTTACGGTGTTTCATCGCAAACTATTCTGAGATCACAAAAGGTTTCATGTGTTTACTAAAGAAGGACGATCCTTTTCATTGGGATGAAGCCACTCAATGCTCTTTCAAAGCGTTGAAACATGAAGCCACCCGATTATAATAAATATTTTGCATTGTACTTGGTTGCGGCAGAGTCGACCATCAGCATGGTCTTGGTTCAGGAGGATGATTTTCTTGAAGAATACGTGATTTATTACCTGAGCCGAGGACTGGTTGGACCAGAACTCAATTATTCCCATGTTGAAAAACTTGCGTTGGCATCAGTGCATGATGTCCAATGGTTTCATCATTATATCTTGTTTCACAAGACCACCGTCATTGTCTTTGTGAATCCATTTCAATACGTGTTGACACTACGTGTAATTGGCGGAAAGATCAATATATGGATAGTTATCCTCCAAGAATTTGACTTAGATTTTGTTTCGGCAAAATCCCAAAAGTCGTTGGTCTTTTTGGAACTCATCTCGGAACTTTCGGTCGAGTCAGGAGATGTTATGCCCGAAGAGTCGCCTATTAAAGGAGACATGTTTTTTATCACGTCTTCAGACCCCTGGTATGGAGATATACTGGTCTATGTCCAGACTTTGAAGTGTCCC